>VZTG01003988.1:88423-144772 GCA_013397845.1 Melanocharis versteri
AGGGCGCGTCGAGCTGTTGTTTCATGCGACGTTCATTGTCGGGAATTAATTGAGGTGGGGGCCGCAAAATTCCATTTGCTTTATTGAATATGTAAAGCTCTTTTTGCTGTGGAGATTTGTTTTTTTATTCTTAAACAGAATCAGCTCGCTGATGTAGAATGAGGTGTAAAAGCTGCGCTCATTAGCTCAAAATAGCTCCAGGAGGGGCTTTTACTGTGCAGAAATTGCAGACTCATGGAGACAAATCCTTCTTTTCCCCCTTCATAGCAGGGGCGGCTTGTGCTCGTTGTAATTGTGTCTTACAGGGCTTCTCCTGCTTTGGTTGTTAATATTTTTATTTCTCTTGCCTTTTGTCCCAGTCCTTCTGCTGTTCTCTTTGCTGCTGGATTGTACCCAGCACGTGGCTGTGTCTGGAATTTTTTGGGTTATGTCCCGTCCTCTGTTCAAATTAGGGTGGCCCAGGTGACAGGGAATCGATGTTTTCCTTGGAATTCAGTTTATAAATAATTAATTTTGGGCTTCACAGAGTTGATCAGCCTGTGAAACTCGGGTTCACTGGGCTGGTGATGCTTTGCCCTCCTCGTTCTCGTTCTTGTGTTAGAATGAAATAAATCTTTGCCAGATACAGTCATGAAAGGATCTCTCAGCATCTTCAGAAGGTGATTTTCTGTTAGCACTGAGTCCATGTTTAGTTTATTTACTCATTTGTCGCTTCTCATAATAATTTGGGATGTTTTTGAAGGAATCATTGTAATTGTGTGCTGCGGTGAGGATGGACACAGTTCAGGAAGGAGCAGAGGATCCTGCACGCTGCTTTCAGACCATGATTTTCAGCTTTTCTGTGGCTTTGATCTTTAACTCAGCAACCTGAACATCTTGTTTGGTGTTCTCACCTCGAAGAGGAGCTGGTTTGAGGGCTTTTAATGGAGCATTTTTGGAGAATGATCAGCAGGAGCGTGTTTTTTCAAAAAAGGAAAATCAATCATTTTTCTGCTGGACAAACCTTGGACTTGTATTTTGCACTGGAACGTTGTAGTTGGTGCTGAGCTGGTGATCTCTGCACAGCTTCCCTGTGACTTTCTTGATCCCAGGGTGGAATCTCTGAAGATATTTTGTTCATCAGAATAGTTGATCCCTTTTTAAACCTGTGATGCTTTTCCTCTTCACCACTCCCTCAGCTGAGGGTCTGTGGGGTTCGTCTGATAACACTCAGGTTTTGTCTGAGCCCTGCTGTCTAATGAAACCACAGCTTGTTTTTGGCACTGAGCTGCTGTTCCCTCCTCTGCTGTGTCCCTGCTGTGTTTCAGTTGCCCTGAATTTCATAACTCTGTGCCCGTTTCCTCCCAGCAGAGCTCGGTGCAGAGATGGGGCCCCGGCGGAAAACTGTGAAAGCGAGCGCCGTGAGCAGGGAAGGGGCAGAGTCTACCAAAGCTGAGGAGCCAAAAGATTACATGAACCAACTCTCTCATGAAGTGCTTTGCCACATCTTTAGGTGAGCAGCCTGGCAGAAATCCGTTTAGTGTTTATTATTTTAGGGTTCTCTGCTTTTTCTCCAGCTTTACCTGTTTGTGACACAGTAAGCTGTGGATGTACCACAAGTGAATTGGTGGATAAAAAGGGATGACAAATGTTTTTTTCAGTCCCCAAAATTCATTTGGAAACTGAAAATTAATTCATGAATGTTAGAATGAAGAAGAAATAAATAAGTGATTTAATGCTCTTCTAAATATTGATTTTAGAGCAGAAATACGTTTTGGGTAGGGCACAGATTGTTTGGGAATTGTTGCATCTGCAGAAGGGAACTGGGATGAGGATGGGACCTCCCCTACAGCAAAGTCCTTCTCCCAGATGTTTGCTCAGCCCTATCATCCAAAACATAACACCTCACCCACAAGTTCTTGGAAAACAGCAGCTCTCCAAAATATTTGGAAATTGAGCTTGCAGTATGTGCTAGAAAATGAAAGAAACTTAATTAAACCTGTTGAGGCAAATGGCTTGGTCAGCAGGGTTTGGGTTGGTTTAAATTAGATTTAAGGAAGGAATTGTTCCCTGTGAGGGTGGGCAGGCCCTGGCACAGGGTGCCCAGAGCAGCTGCGGCTGCCCCTGGATCTCTGGCAGTGTCCAAGGCCAGGCTGGACACTGGGGCTTGGAGCAGCCTGGGACAGTGGAAGGTGTCCTTGCCATGGTAGGGCTGGCACTGGATGAGCTTTGAGATGCCTTCCAACCCAAACATTCTGTGATTCTGTGATATATTAGAGAACTAAATCATCTGTGCATTAAATATTATATTTGCATGAACATTCTACATTCAGTGTCAGAAACTGCTGAGTCACTCTGCTTAGCCAAACTCCACATTCCACGAGAACACAGCCTGGAAATTCTGTTTGAACGAACACCCTGCAGCAGTGGGAATGCCCCCATTGCTGCAGGCAGGCTGTGGTTTGTGACAGGTGAACAAACACCCTGCAGCGTTGGGAATGCCCCCATTGCTGCAGGCAGGCTGTGGTTTGTGACAGGTGAATGAACACCCTGCAGTGTTAGGGATGCCCCCACTGCTGCACTCATGCTGTGGTTTGTGACAGGTGAATAAACACCCTGCAGCGTTGGGAATGCCCCCGTTGCTGCACTCATGCTCTGGTTTGTGACAGGTGAACGAACACCCTGCAGCGTTGGGAATGCCCCCGTTGCTGCACTCATGCTCTGGTTTGTGACAGGTGAACGAACACCCTGCAGCGTTGGGAATGCCCCCATTGCTGCAGCCAGGCTGTGGTGGTTTGTGACAGGTGAACGAACACCCTGCAGCGTTGGGAATGCCCCCATTGCTGCAGCCAGGCTGTGGTTTGTGACAGGTGAATGAACACCCTGCAGCATTGGGAATGCCCCCACTGCTGCAGCCAGGCTGTGGTTTGTGGCAGCTGGAGGCTGAAGCAGGGGCTGTTTTTCTCTCCCGAGGTACCTGCCCCTGCAGGACATCATGTGCATGGAGTGCCTGTCGCGGAAGCTGAAGGAGGCGGTGACGCTGTACCTGCGCGTGGTCAAGGTGGTGGATCTGTGTGCGGGGCGCTGGTGGGAGTACATGCCCACAGGTGAGCCCCCTGCTGCTCCCTGCCACCCATCTGTGCTGGACAAACCTGGCACTGCTGGGATGTTCCCTCCTTTGCGTGGCTGCCTTGAGCAATGGCTTGCCACGTTTCCGTCTGTGTGTAAATTTGGGGTGTTGCTGCGTTAGGTCATAGGTTGGACTTGATGATCTCAAAGGTCTTTTCCAACTCAGTTCATTCTGAGATTCTGTGACTGAGGGTGCTCTGGAGCCACCTGTTAATGCAATCTGTGTTTGTCTGATTGTTGGAAGGGAGTTTGTCCGTGAAGAGGCTGTTTGCATGCAGGCAGCAAAAAATACAGTGGAGTGAGAGAGCAACTCATCTGCCAGCACATAACAGTGTAAGGATAATTTTGATGTCACACCTCGAGTCACATGCAGATCAATAGATAAATTTGTCAATCTGGGTGAACCCTGTGAGTACCAGGATTTCTGTTGGGTTTAAATTACACTGCTGGGATTTGGTGGGAGAGAGAGCTAAAACAAGGGAATTCTGAAAATTAGTGGATTTACAAATTGATACTGATTAGGGCTGGTATTAGGCAGGTGTTTAGACCTAACCTAAAACTGATGTAAATACAGGCAACTTACCTAGCTAAAATCCATTTTATGTGCTGAATTACATTAGAATAAAATAAATCTTTGCTTTTAGAAACCATCCTGTTTCTGTGATAAATGTAAGGTGTGGTGAATAGTGAACTGATAGAATGGATCCAGCTGGGATTTTTTGAGCCATGGAGTTGGTAAATGGAATTCCAGGAAAAACAGACACACAAAGCTTCATGTGAGGAGGGAGAGAGCACAGTGAGCCCTGCAGCCATGCAGCTACTCTGAAGGCAAACTGTAGCAAACCTGCAAAATTCAAGGCAGATGAGTATTTAGGTCATGATTTCTAGAATGTGGACGTAAAAGAAAAGCTATTGCTTCACCAAGTGCATCTTTCATCATCACAGAATTTGCACTGCCACATAAAGAGAGAAGTGTGCTTGGCTTTCCCTTCACATCTGAGTGTCGGCTGCCACACCAATACCAAATGTGTTGTTGTTGTCTTAGGTTTCACTGATTCCAGCTTCCTAACGCTGCTGAGGAAGATGCCAGACATTGAACAACTTTATGGTCTTCATCCCAGGTATCTGGAAAGGCGCCGAGTCCGTGGCCACGAAGCTTTCAGCATTCCTGGAGTTTTAGAGGCTTTGCAGGCCTGTCCAAATTTGCTGGTGAGTGGCTGGACATGGGAGAGAACCTCCTTCAGCACTGTTAAAAATTGTGACAGGGACTTGGTGCTTCCAGGGCTTTGGTTTAGGCCTGGCTGCACAGGGAGGAGTTAATTGTGACCCTGTTTGCTAATGACAACTATTTTTAGTTGCACCACTGGGAATCCCGGGTGCTCTTAAGCCCAGCAATGAATTAAAGCTCTGATCCCTCTGCTTTTAAAAAGACAAGTCTTGCTAGAAATGAAAAGTGAAATAAGCTTGCATTCTGTAGTTGACATGGTTAAGAGGATGTTGTTGTTGAACTGGTGTTAGAGCATTTGCTTTGCTTCCTTTTATCCAGGGTGTTGAGACCTCTCATTTAGAGCTGGTGGAAGCTATTTGGACATACATGCCCCAAGTCCACATTTTAGGGAAGTTTCGTAATCGTAATGGTGCTTTTCCAATTCCTCCTGAGAACAAGCTGAAAATTCCTATAGGAGCTAAAATTCAGACTTTGCACTTAGTAGGTGAGTGTGGTCGTGGTGGAGTAGTTGGCTTCAACACAGGTGGATTTAAAGGCTTTGAAACTCTGCAGATTTGTAATTCTTTGGAGGAGAGGGAGTTTGGGCTGTGGCATCTTGCAGATCTTAGTTGGATATTTGATAGCAGGTGCAGAGGGCAAGTTCTAAAGAATTATTGACGAACCAAGGTGAAGAACTTGTGTTTCAAGTGTTCACAGCTTTTCTCACTTGCCACATAGCACAGAAAAGCTTCCTTTTGAAAGCCAGCAATTTGTCATGCAGCTGATTGGTTTAAAGCTTGTTTAAAATGTTTGTTTGTTTTGTTTATGTATTATTAGGGGTGAATGTCCCTGAGATTCCTTGTATCCCAATGCTGAGGCACCTTTATTTGAAGTGGGTGAGACTCACCAAACCACAGCCTTTTAAAGATTTCCTTTGTATCAGCTTACGTGCTTTTGTCATGAGGAACTGTGCTGGTAAGAGGGATTCTTCCTGTCTGAAGGGGATGGTAGAGCATGGAGGAAATCTGGTTCTGTTAAAGTCTTGGAATTCCACATTCTGAGAGCAGCCTTTGTTTGATTTGTGGTGTTAGACAGAAATCTCTGCCTGTCCTGTCCCTTGCTTGGTGCTGTGTGGTTCTGTTGACTTCCTGCTCTAGAGGGATATGTGTGGGTGTATTTTAATTCTTCCATGGGATAATTCAGGGAGAAGTGAACAATCTGCTCTGTCTTTCTGGCCTTGTTGTGTGCAGGACCCACAAACTCTCTGAAGTACGTTCCCCTGGTGACAGGCCTGGCTTCTGCCAGGAATCTGGAGCACTTGGAACTGGTCCGTGTTCCATTTCTTGGAGGACTGATCCAGCACGTGGTAGAAGACAGCTGGAGATCAGGTGGGAAACCCCTAATCCCTCCTACCTAAGTAAAAATAAATAAATCAATAAATCAATAAAAGCTTCTGGAAATTTTGGAGGTTTTTTTGTCTGTAGCATATTCTTTTCTGAGTGTTATTCCCAGGTTTGGAACTATGGTCATGGTGCTGAATGTGCTCTGTATTGGGTATAATTTTAATATTCTAACTGCAGTTAACTCTTAATGAGCTGCACTTGTTGGTGAGCAGAACCAGGATTGGAGCAGTTGGGTACAGATATTTGTTTCCTTGA
Organism: Melanocharis versteri; assembly: GCA_013397845.1. Classification (NCBI taxonomy): domain Eukaryota; kingdom Metazoa; phylum Chordata; class Aves; order Passeriformes; family Melanocharitidae; genus Melanocharis; species Melanocharis versteri. The sequence goes on from VZTG01003988.1 coordinate 94,397, forward strand.
TTTGCTAGAAAGGTCAAGACAACACTGGTGAAAATGTGTAGGGCTGAAGGCTGTGATGTGAGACTGAGGTGTAAGAAGGGTGTTCTTTATCTGCCAGGTGGTTTTAGGAATTTGCACACTATAGTTCTGGGAGCTTGCAAGAATGCACTTGAAGTGGATCTTGGCTACCTCATCATAACTGCTGCACGAAGGTACCTCCCTTCAGATCTCTCTTTGCTTCTCCTTTTTCAAGATAAATGTCTTGGGTATGATGTCCAAGAGACAGAACAACCATCAAAGTTTAAGGAATACACATTCAAACTTAGCATAAGAGGAGTGTTCTGTGTTTAAAATAACTGCAAATACCCTCTGAATCCTGCCAAATTCTCTGATTTTATTAGGACAAGGTGCCTTCTTGAGTGGTTTCTGTGTTTTGGCCTGAATTTTGATAGGAGCAATTCTGAATTCCCTGCAGGTTGCACGAAGTGCGGATCCAGCCTTCCTTGACCAAAGATGGTGTTTTTTCTGCTTTGAAGATGGCTGAACTGGAATTCCCACAGTTTGAAACTCTTCACCTAGGCTACGTTGATGAGTTTTTACTACAGTGTATGACACTTTTTATATCCATAAAAAACATAAGGATTACAGAAATAGCTGTGTTTTCAATCATGTTCTCAGTGATTAATAAGAATATTAATGTTGCACGTATTGAGGCTGCTGATCTCATACAGCCAAATCTGGTTTTCCTCACTGCCTGAAACTGGGAAAGTTCAGCTTTATTAGGGGAATGATCTGATCAATAAGGAGTTAGAAAATCCTGCTATAAAAGGCAAATTTACTGCTGTGTCTGCTCCTCTCTTTTATAGGTAAAATGACGAGTACGGACTTGGTGAGGTACGGCTTGGCTGATGTGGTTGAAAACCCAGGAATTATTACAGATATTGGTATGAAAGCTGTAAATGAAGTTTTTTCTTTCATCAAGTATCTGGTCATTTACAACTGCCCACATCTACATAACCCAAATAATTGGATCACAGGTATTGCACACCTTTGAAATTTCAGAGCTATTATATGAATTTCTGTGCTAAACCAGAATTTCTCTGCTCTAGTACTGCTTGTTCTGTTGTTAGTAAGTACAGTAGATGATGCTTGCTTTGGGGCCATGGTGGTGCTGGGAACAGGCTGGAGATCCAGAGGATGCTGCTCTCAGATCTGCAGAGGGGGAAATGAACAAGGGGTGAGGTGGGAACCCCTCAGGAAAGGCCTCTCTTGTGTTCCCAGACCACTCGAGGTGGACACGCCTGGTTGACCTGACCCTGGTGAGATGCCACGCCATCAAGCTGGACTCTTTCAGTCAGTTCATCGAGTTACTGCCGAGCTTGGAGTTTATTTCTCTGGACCAGATGTTTAGAGAGCCTCCAAAGGTAAATTCCAGGGAATGGTTTGGCTTTTTCTTGTTGCCAGGATTTTTACTTGTTTCCATTTCATTGGCAATCCGGTGTGCTCCTGCTGCTGTGCATTCTTTTCAGTGTTGTCATTAATTGAAGAAATTGGTAAGAAATTTCTTTGGTTTGCAGTTGCTTTTAGAATCACATGCTGGGGAGAGTGGTGCTGCTTCTGCAAATGGGAGCAGTGGCAAGGAATGAACGTGTGACCAGAAAATAAAACTCACTGATTCTATCGAAAGTAAACCTTACTGATTCTCTCAGTCTCTGCTGATATTTCACTGTACTGCTGCTTTTTATATTATGTTTTCCTCCTAGGCCTCTGTTTACAATGCTAAGAGGTTTTTATGATTTTTTACTGGGTGAAATGGGGGTAATGTTTCCCTGTTGAAGTGATTTCAAAGCCTAGGAATTTTATTTCTTCACGTTGTCTCCTCCCACACTGTAACACAAGTCCTTGGTAAGCTGCTGGCATGCAGTGAAAAGTGCCCGTGTAAAACCTGCTTCCTTTGGTCATTAATGGTACCTTGAGGCTGCTGTGTGCTGGGAAGACTCTGATCTGCTGTTTGTGTTGATGTAATGATCCCACAGCAAATTAATAGATTAACTCAATTAATAGATTAAAATTAAAGGCTTTGAAGAGTTCCCTTTTATTGGGAGTTTAACAGTGTAACTTCTGGGCTGCCAGCCTGAAGATGGACCTCTGCAGTCAGGAAATCTGAGGGACAGTTTCCCTTTTACAATCCCAGACAATTCCAGCAGAGTGGTTTTCCTGTTGCCATTAGGGAATGTTCAGATAACGAGTCTATGTTTTCAAATCTGAATTTCTGCTCTTTGTTTCCAGGGTTGTGCTCGTGTGGGCCTAAGTGCAGGCACAGGAATTGGGGTCTCCTCTGCCCTGGTGAGCAATCAGAACTCCAACAATGACAACGACAACAACAACAACCACCAGAACAACAACAACAACCCCAACATCCACCACAACAACCACCAGCACCCCAACGAGCAGAACGAGGAGAACGAGCTGCGCCAGGAGGGCCCCGCTGAGGAGCAGCAGATTGGGGCTGAGGGTAATCCTGGGGTCCTTGGGGGAATTTTATCTGCATTCCCACTCACGCAGGCTCCGGGTGGAGACAGGAATATACATTGAAAGCTTGTTGCTCTTTCAGCTCCTGGTGTGGAGCTTCAATCTTTTCTGAGTGAACTAAACCCCAGAAGTTAGGCTGGGCTTTGGTTACAGAGATGTAGAACAAATCTGTGACAGACTTTTGTGCAACCAGAGGCTCACCAAGGGAATCAAGGCAGCTCTTACTGATGATTCTGACTCTCTGTGGGTGCTTGAGGGCTCTGCTCGTTCTGTTTCCTGTTCCTGACCTGCTGTTCCCCTTTGCAGCCCTGAATGAGATGGAGGAGGTGGCACAGGAGGAAGGGGAGGCTGCTGGGCAGGGCCAGGACGAGCTGCCAGCTCCCAGCCAGGCTGTTGTTCCCATGGAGGTGGATGAAGAGCAAGCAGGTAACTGGGTTTGGGAAGAAATCACCTTCTGGTATCTCCTTGAGGGCTTCATTTTCCAGTGTAAGTGTGGTTTTGGATGTTTTGCTTCAGCTGGGTTGTCAGATTTGGAATAATGATGTTAGCACAGCCTAGTGGTGTGAAGGAATTTATTCTGTGTTACAGCCCAGAGTTTTCTTTGCATTTGCAGGGAGATACCTCGACCTTAAAGCCTGATTTTTGTGCTCAGTATGGTAAAAGTCAGGAGGCCTGAATGAACTTGTCCTGTTACTCTGTTGGTGTTCATGGCCTTATTTCTTTCACTGCAGCACTTGGGTTGTTTTTGCTTTTTCTCAAGCCAGCACAACTTGTTCCACTGTTAATTTAATTTGTGTTAGTGGCACAAGGCAGTCTTGATTTCTTTTATTGCCACTTTTTGCTGGACAATATAATTTTCTACTGAATATCCCAACAACATGAAGGAACATTCCTTTGTGACACTCTTCCCCTTCAAACCAGAATGCTTTAATGCTGAAATGCAGTGTTTTGCTCTTCTCCCATTTAGCTTTTAATGAGGGAGCCACAGAATGAGTGGTTAAATTCTCAGATTAATTTCTTTCCATTTTTTCAAGCAGTGCAGAAATTTCTTCAGCCCTTTTAATCCATGCTTGGTTAATTTTCACAAGAGCTGTTGATATTCTCCTTCTCAGGACCAAGTGGAATTCAGCCTGTTGTAAAAGCAACTCCTATTACCATCCATGATTCAGACAGTGAGGATGAGGAGGAGAACATGGGCACTTCCAGAGCCTGCATCTCCATTGCCCAGAGTTACTCAGATGGGGAAGAGAAGAGCAGGGATCCGGTGGAAAGCAGAGAACCTTCAGGTGTGCAACATTTATTCTTAAGCTTCAGTCTTTCCATCTGGTTCAGGTTCATTTCTAGCTTAGTTTGGAATGTAGAATGAAGGTGTAAGGACATATTTTGAGCTCCAGTCACAGATGCTGTACAGAAACAGAAATAGAGGTGCTGCACTGATCAGAAACCTGCAGCTCCTCTTTGGGATTCCCAAGTGGACAGAATTTATTGTGCCTGTGGGGCCACGGTGTGGATGTCAGTTCTGGTTTGAGGGGGGAAATAATCTGTGTTTAGAGAGAATTGGCATCAACTTCTGCACTGCCAATATTGGGGACTTGAGGTGAGAGAGGCTGAGAGGATTAAGGCAGTAGACATTCAGGAGGAATTCCTGCATGGAAAGGGTGCTCAGGCCTTGGCAGGGGCTGCCCAGGGAGGTTTGGAGTGCCCATCCCTGCAGGTGCCCAAGGAATTCCTGGAGGTGGCACTCGGTGCTCTGGGCTGGGGACAAGGTGGGGATTGGGCACAGCTTGGACTCGATGGGCTGGGAGGGCTTTTCCAACCTCAGTAATCCTGGGATTAAGTTCTGTTATGATTTGTTCACTGCTCAGTGTGGGTTTTTATCCACCTGTGAGCTGAGACTGCTCTTACTGCTGGCAGCACTGCCCAGACCCAGGAGGGGGAGCTGAGGGTTGCTGCTGAAACATGAACTTCAGTCCTGTCTCTGTTCCTGTTGGATTCCTCAGATGTATTCCTTACATTGAAGAAAACAGAAGCCTCTCTAGATTAGGTATTAGAAAAAAATCCCTCCCTGTGAGGGTGGGGAGGCCCTGGCACAGGGTGCCCAGAGAAGCTGTGGCTGCCCCTGGGTCCCTGGAAGTGTCCAGAGGTGGGACTGGATGAGGTTTAAGGTCCTTCCAACCCAAACCATTCCATATTTTTGATTCTGTGATCAGTGTGCCTTTCATAATGCTGTGCCTGTGTGAACAGTGAGCTGCTCTGGGACAATTTGGTAGATTTGTGTGACAAACCCTGCAGCACATCACTCCAAAAATAGCTGTAAGACATTACAAAGATGCAACAACAGCAACAAATACTAATAATTCCAATTCCTGGGGAGATTGTCATTGGCCTCTGGGCTTCCCTGTGTTTTCAGTAGCCTTCAGCAGAGTAACACTCAGTTTCTTTGAGGTTTCTCATTTTTGTCCCTCCCTTCACTCCTGCAGTGAGCGGCAAAGGCAAGACTCCCCTGCGGAAGAGGTGCAGCACCAGCCACGGGGGCCAGGCCAAGCAGTTCCCCGTGGAGGAGAGCAGCTGTGAGAAGGGCTGCCAGGTGACCAGCGAGCAGATCAAAGCTGACATGAAAGCAGCCAGTGACATGCCTGAGAGGAGCAAGAGCAAGGATTCCTACGGCAGCTGCAGCACCGCTCCGGGATCCACGGCAGCACCCAGCTCCTGCAGTGCTGCTTCCCCCAGTCCTGACTGTGCCCAGGCAGCCCAGAGCCACTCTGCTGGCAGCAGCCCAGCAGCTGGAGAGGAGGCCAGGCAGTGTGGCTGCTCTCCTTGCAAGAGGGAAGGCTCCAGCGAGAGAGAGCCCGAAGGGAGCTCCATTTGCTCCCGCTGCTCCTCCAAGGCCGCGCAGCGCAGGACGAGCGGGGGGTGTGATGGGGAGAGCCCCTCCACGAGTGGAGCCTGCAGGGACGGGCCAGACCTTGCACTTGTGACCCTGCCAGGCCGTGGGGCTGCAGGAGAGCCCGGCGATGACAGGACTAGTGGGAGTGCCTGTGGGGCTGGCAGCCAGCAGCAGAGCACGCAGCCCCCGGGCTGGGAGCTGCGCTGCAAGGAGGAGTATCCGCGGAGACCCCTGACCAGGGCCAGGAGCAGGCTGTCCCACGTGCCTCTGGTGTCAGAGCCAGGTAGGACTTCCACACAGAGTAACGGCTGAGTACCTGCAGTGCTGCCCTGACACAGCTCTGAGCAGCTGCAGCTCCCCCAGGGAACTCTGATGGGGAGCTTGCTAGCCAGGGATTTAAACCTGAGTGGTTTGGAAGGGTCAGAGTTTGGTGAAACAGAGGTGCCATCACCAGGTAAAATCAGATTTCTCTGAAGGTGCCACTGACTTTTTCCTCCACACAGCTCTTTCTGTTTGTGTTCTCCATACATTCTAGCCAGTATTTGCTTTACTCCTTTGAAAAGCAAATGCGATTTTTTTGTGGCTCTGCCTGCCCGTGAAGGCTGTGATTCATTGAAACAGAAGTTGTCTCCCTGTTAAAATCCTCCCTGGAAAGGCAGCAGCTACACTTAGATCTGAATAAGAAGGCAAAGCTTATAACTTGTCCTTTTTCAACCAATAAAGTCAGAATTATAATTGAGCCCAGTTTTTGGACCTAGATTGGCTTCTGCTTCCAAGTGTGTAATGCAGGGTGATCAAACTTACTGAAATTTGTCCTTTTATTAAACACCTTCGTGCTTCACATTATTTTTTTGTTCATCTGACATAAAATAAAACCTCTGAGGGGCTGGAATGAAGGGAGAAAACAACAGATGTGAGAGGGGAACTTGCTGTTTCTTTCAAATATGCTTGGTTTCCAAAATAATCATCTTAGTCTGGCACAACCTCATATATTCAGGATTCTTTGCTGGGAATATCTGGCAGGTAAATGCAACTGAAAGATGAAATGTGCTGCTTACAGAACTGTGAGTGTTGGAGGTAGGGAAGATTGAGGGCAAATTCCTGCCTCTGTTAACATGGAATGATTCAAACACTTTATATCCTGGTGTTTTTCCAGTTTATTTAATGCTCCCAAGTGTTAACAAAACCTAAATCACCTCAGATGTTCTGCAGGTAGATGCAGCTCAGATTTGAAGAAGAGATCTTGCTGTTAAATTTAAAATGTCTGGTTTCTACCTTATGACCAGTAATTAATTGGGAATCTTTGTGCTCATGCCATATGTTTTAATAAAGAAAGCTTAGTTTGAGTAAAATAACTTCTCATTTTGATCTGTTAATGACAGAAATTGTATTCTAGGGCATTTTTTTTCTCTTGCTGTTGGAAATAATGCTGGTGGTAGTTTCTTTTCAAAGACTCATCTGTTAAATCGAGCAGGAGTTTGAAGTCCTTGGTGCAGCTTGGGAGCATTAAAGGATTTTATACCTGGGCATCCTTTGCAATATTAGGAAAACCTTCATGACAGTTACAAAGAACAGATTTTCCAGAAGTTTGAGATAATTTCTAGTATTTAAACATTAAAGCTATTTTGGGTCTTGTATTTGTCAAGGGTGTTCTGTTTCCTGCAGAGATTCAAGTATAACCTAACTGTGAATCTTCTTTTCCTGGCTCCACGTCTCTCTGTGGTGTTGGACTGTAGGTTCAGCATTCCTGGGTTTCCACCTATAAAGTTATTTATTGGGATTAATTCTGAGCACAAAGCTGACAGTGGGGTTTGAGCAAGGAGAGATTTGTTCTGAAGCCAGGCAGGTGTTTTGATTTACCTGTGTGGGAAGAGTTCTCATGGGCTCTTCTCAGCTATCCTGACATGCAGCAGAGGAAAGATTTTTCCATGTTTCTGTTTCCAGAAGTAGCAAAGCCAAAGCCAAGGCAAACCACCAAGAGGAAAAGGACAGCTGACAAATCCACCAGTACCAGTGACCCCGTGATTGAGGATGATCATGTTCAGGTAAGGGCTTTTCCTTCACTCCCTGCAGCTTTATCACCATGAACACCTGTTGGGCACTGAAGCTGTATTATATTAATTAATACTCTCCTGTATCTTGTAAAATTCAGTTTATTTTTCTTTCATTTTCACCCTGTCATACAATTTTTTTTCTTGTTTTTTTTTTTTCATTTTCCCCAGGTACTGACTTTGAAATCCAAAAACCTCGTAGGAATCACATTGACCAACTGTGGAATAACAGATCTGGTGCTGAAAGACTGCCCCAAAATGATGTTCATCCATGGTATGTGCTTCATGTCAGGGCTGCCTCCTCCCTCTGGCATTATTGGAAATTCCTGCAAGAATTCAAGTCAGGCCACTGCTCATTTTGTATTCATCAGCTGCATTGCTGGTGAATTAGAACTCCAAACATTGCTGCTTCCCACTTGGACTGTCTCCTCTAACAGCTTTAAGAAAGATTAATATCTGCAAATCAACAGCTGAAATGATCTGACAATTAGGGAGATGAGATGTTTATTGAGGAGTGATAATGCAGTAATTAGAAGTTGATGAAATGAGTTTGAGTACCTTGTTTTTCTCTCATTTCTTCATGCTCCCATGGATTTTTTAGCTGACAGGATGATACTTTTGCTCCTTGACATGATAAAAATCTGTTTTCAGTGGTGGCACTTAGGTAGCATTAGTTTCACATGCCAGGGTGTGACTGCTCCTGGATTGGGTCATTTATTGTTTTCTGCACCATCTAAATGAAGACTTTTTCTTCTGACATGAGATCTGTGTGCTTAGCAGAAATAAAGGAATTATTTCTTTATTCCAGAATACGTAGAACACGCATTGATTTTGAAGGAAATTTTGATTACATGAGCAGTGTTGCTAGCAAGGAAACAATTTTATTTGCCATTGTGTGGCTTCCCAATCCTCCATGTTTGAGGTGATTTTGGAAGTTGTGGCAGTCCACAGACCATTTCAGTGAAAGGAAACAGAGGGAGGAAAAGGCTATTAAATGAAATTTGACATGGCCTTTTGAAAGGCCACTTCTGGCAAGTTCACAGCTGAAAAGTTTGATGATAATATGGAAAAAATGAAGAGCTGGGCTCTATCTGATATACTTCTGTAATTTTTTGGTACTTACATTGCTTGTTTGCCTTCTTTTGAACCTGCCAGCCTTGAAATTCTCTGACAGGAGGCTCCTGAGGTCTTTTATTTCCTTTTAATACTCGGATTTGCTCTTTTCTAGCTACAAGGTGCCGTGTGTTGAAACACTTGAAGGTGGAGAATGCCCCCGTGGTGAATCGCTTCGACTACGCGCAGTGCAAGAAGCTGAACATGGATCAGGTGCTGGATCAGATCCTCAGGATGCCCCCGGAGAGGAACAGGATCATTTACCTTCGCCCCATGCAGCAGGTACAGACCCAGCCTGGCTGCTCTGGGAGCACACCTGCAGCTCTGCCTGGGGCCTTGGTGGTTGAGGCAGGAAATGTTTCAGCAACACTGCTCTGAAATCGGGTTGTTCAAAGCCCGGCAAGGCTTTTCCTGCAGGATCTGCCACTTGGGTTTGTGTTGTTGAAATCGCCTTTCGCTGCCGCGCTTCCCTGGAATTTGGGGATTGGGTCGATATCTGTTTGCTGGTGGCTCTGCAGCCCCATCCCAGTGTTCCTGGTGCTCACAAGTCTTTGTCCCCAGGTGGACACGCTGACTCTGGAGCAGAAGATCTTCAGTGGCCCCTACCCCTACCACATCTGCATCATCCACGAGTTCAGCAACCCCCCCAACGTGCGGAACAAGGTGCGGGTGCGGAGCTGGATGGACACCATAGCCAACATCAACCAGTGAGTACTGACCACAGCCCGGGGTCCTGAGCAGAACAAAGATCCTGTGGAGGGTGATGCTCAATCAGTATCAGCTCCTGAAATTCCCAGCAGCAGGGAATTGTGGCCAGTGGCTCTCGTCCAGCTGTTCCAAACCTGTCCCTGTTGGCTGTGGTTGCTCTCCAGAGTGAAGGGATGGATGCTGAGTTGGTGTGAGGGTGTTTTTCCATGGGGTCAGGCTCATTAAAGGACAGGCTGTGTATTAGGATTTCCCATTTGGTTTTTCTCCCTCCCACCTCCCATTTCCCAGCTGTAACCTCTCCCTCCTTCTCCCCAGAGAGCTGATTAAATACGAGTTCTTCCCTGAGGCCACCAGGACTGAAGAGGACCTGAAGAAATACCCCAAGTACCCCTGGGGCAGAGACATTTACACCCTGGAAGGTGAGAGTTCGTGGGGAGCTGAGGGCTCCTGCTCAGCCTCCTGCTGAGAGAAGCAGCTTTGCATCATCACAAGAGACACAGGGAATGTTCCTTGTGAGGAAAGTGGGGAAGCTCAGCTCGGTGGGGGGATAAAGCGAGGAGATCATTTGTCTGTGATGCTCAGTGATTTGCAGAGTGCTGGTGCTGCAGGGGTGCTGTTTCTCTCTGGATCCTCACCCTGTCCCTCTCCCAGGCATTGTGGATGGTGCTCCTTACTCCATGATCACGGACTTCCCCTGGCTGAGGTCCCTGAGGACAGCAGAGCCCAACAGCTACGCCAGATACGACTTTGAGGATGATGAGAGGAGTGAGTAACCTGCTTGGCTTCTTCACAGAACTTGCTTCTCTGGCAATGCATCCCTTCCTTTTTCAGTTCTCTGCTCCTTAGGCTGGTTTTGGTAGATCTGTTGGTAAGGTAGGCTGGAGAGAAGTGAGGAAACTCACAGAAATGTGACATAAAAGAGTTAAAAACTGGACATGAAAACTCTGGAATGGAGCTGATGTGGGTTAGAATTTATTGCAGATGTGGCTCTTTCTGTTTAGGAGCTTGTCTGCTAAAATATGATGGTAGGCAGTGCCTTGGGCTCAATTAAAAACCTTGCTTTTTAGAAGAGAAAAATGTGTTCTTCCATTACTTAATTAGTAACATCTTGGAATCTCCTTCGTTGGAGGTATTTTTAATTGATCCTGGTTTGGATATTCTTATCCAGCTCCAGTTTGGGAATCTCAAGAGGATGAGGAAGAGATTTTTTTTTCTATACCTTTCTCTGGTCTTATTGTTCAATTTTTAAAAAATTGTATTTTAGAATGATGTGATTTAATTTAATTTTAGCCTGACTCAATGCTTGTAGTTCAATATGAAGGCTGAATTACCAAAAAATTGATAAGTATTTGATTTAAGAGTCAGGATGTTAAAAGAGTCATGGTGTTAAAGCCATGAAAATTAAGGAGAGCGCTGCTGCTTTATCCTCAATTGCTGTTGTTTATAAAACATGGAAGTAATGGATAACCTGGAGTTATGTCAGAGGGGCCTCAGGGAGAGGGTTTGTGATGCTCTGGGATCCATTTCACTCCCAGACATTTGGACCTGAGGATTGGAGCTGTGGGAAGCTTTAAGGAAGGCAGGAGAGAACATCCCTTAAACGCGGCCAGTCAAGGGGAGCTTTTCCTCTTTGCCTCTTTCTCCAAGTCTGCATGCAAAAGCAGCCTGGCCGGGGAATATTTTTGGGAGAAACATCCCCTTTTGCTTGCTGTCTTTGCCCAGCCACCATCTACGCCCCGAGGAGGAAGGGGCAGCTGTCAGCTGACATCTGCATGGAGACCATCGGCGAGGAGATCTCGGAGCTGCGCCAGGTCAGGAAGGGGGTGTTCCAGAGGGTCGTGGCCATCTTCATCCACTACTGTGATGTCAACGGGGAGCCCGTGGAGGATGACTACATCTGAGGGGTGCCCAGCCTGCCCTCCCTCCCCCTGGCACTGCTGGCCAAGAAAAAGCAGGATTTTTTTTTTCCAAATGCAAAGCATTTCCCACCAAGGCGCCCTCGGCTCTCCCCGCGGCCAGGAGGATGTAGTTAAATGTAAAATGGAAAGTACAAATTGTATACTAAGAGTTGTACATAGAGGAAACAAAAAAAAAAACAAAACTTCCTAATACTGAGACTTTATTTCATATGTTTATACAATTTAATTTAAGTTCCATTTTGATGAAGGCCAATAATTAGGAATGGGGAAGAAGATTTGAACTTTTCAGCCCATACAATTCATAGCAGTATTTTTTTTTTTTCCTTTTAAACAACAATTCCATTTGCTGTGTTCAAAAGAGTCATCAGAGTCTCTTTTAATCTGTGCCTTTTTCTTGAGCATTTAAGAGTCCAGTCTGAGTAAACCTGTTGAGCACAATCTTGGTGTCTCGTGTGCATTTTTGGAAGGGTCAGAATATTCTCCAGCTGTTGCAAAGAAGGCCAGAAGCAGGGAAAAAAACTGTAGAGAATTCGGTGATCTGTGGTAGTTTCTAGAGGTATCCAACCCATTTTTGGGGGGAAGGAAACCCCCATGTTTAGCACCTTGGAAACAGAATGTTCTCAAGCATTTTGTACTGTTAGATTTCATTTTCATGGTGTATTTGACTCTGTATTTTGGAAATCAAGTTGCTGATTGTTGGTTCCACCCCCTTGAACATAAATCTGCCCGTTCTGGCTGGCTGGAAGCTGAGTTTTCCCTTCAGGCAGGCAGAAGAGGGGATGTGGAGCTGCCTGGTGGCTGTGGCAGCACAGGGTCCGTGTGACACAGCCTGGGAGCTCTGGGGCTGGGTCGTGCTCACTCCTGAATGCACATTTTCCACATGGTCAGTAAAAACTGCTGCTATTTGCCCCAAAACGTGTGTGTGTTGTGTATTGAAAGGTGCTCCCAGTGCCCACAGGTGTTGGGTGGGGATTTGCTGCCGTGCAGGTGTGAAATGCACATTTTGGTGTTGCACTCACAGGGTGCCCAGGGCTGGCAGACCTTGCAAAGGCCAATTCCCACCTCTGGAAGTGGCTGCTTGAATTCCCAGCTCTGGCCTGGTCCCTCATCCAGGCTCGTTTAAAATCGGTGTTGCCAGCCTATAAAATGACACTTCCTGAGGTAAAATTTGTACAGTTTACTCTATTTTGTCCAATTTTGCTCATCATCCTGATGGTGATTCTCTGAATTTGGGGTAAATGTGGCTAATGGGGATCTCTGTGGTGTTTAGCTCTGTAAAATTGAGGTAAAGCTGCTCCGCACAGCAAAGCCAGTGTTGGTTTTCTCTGCCTCTCTGTGGGAATTCTTGGGATAATGTGGAACTAGAAATACACGGGGTAAGAGGAGGAGAATGGTGCCTCATGGGAGCAGCATTTCCTCAGCCCTGCTCTGTGCTGACTGGAGGTGGAGCACTAAACACCAGAGAATGTGAATGTTACTACATTTGCTTCAATGCAGGATCACAGTCAATGGTTTATGATAACTCTTATATTTAATTAACCATAAATAATGTATTCAATGATATTCAGCCGAAACAATTGTGACCCTTTCTAGAAGTGTTTCAAGTCCTCTGAATCATCTATTCTGTCAGATTTACCATTTCAGTCCAGAAAATGTTACTTTCTGGAGTATTGCACCAGCTCTCCCTCTGGTATCTCCTCACTCCAGCCTTTTGCAGAAGTATTTACACAAATAAAGTGGTTGTTTATATTCGATATTTCTGGAAGCAGTTGAACCTTGCAGTAATTTTGACCTCTGAAATGTGACACCCATTTTACACCAGTGCCTGAGTCCTGTGTCCATCTCCTGAGGGCTCTGGGTGAGGGAGGGGCTGGGATCTGCCAGGGACTTGATCTTTTGGGGGTCTGAGGGGTCTGAGCTTCCCCCTCTCTCCATTTCGTGGCTGTTTTGGGCACTTTTATTCAATCACCGTGGCAAGGGAGGGTTTCCCTGGCTCTGCCCAGTTTAAATTTCCTTGGAGCATCCCAGATGTTTCTGTTCCCTCCTGTCCCTGGTGTGTGGCAGGAGGAGCAGCTGCTGTCCCTGCAGCTGGGGGGACAGTGATCCTGCTGTCCCCACCTTCCCACCACCCAGGGAATTCCAGCTGGGCCTCAGTTCTGCTCTGCTCCTGGGGGGACAAACTGGGATCCATTCACAGCCCTCTAAAACCTGGGATATTTGTATCTGGATAGCAAAGGGAGCCTGGCAAACATTTAACCTGCAAGGTAAGGAAATGAGAAAGGAAACTCTGATTGCATCTCCTCTGTGCCCTGCTTCCCTCCCGGATGTGGCTTTGGGGAAAACATCCAACAGGAATTTCTCCCTGGGTCAGCTCTGGCTCAGCAACATCGGGTAAGTGAAATCGTGGCTGGATTTCTGTCCCTCTGTGCAGGTGCACAGTCACAGGGCTCCTGTGACAGACTGAAGGGCAGTGAGCACTGCAGTGCAGCTGGGAAAGGCAGGGGGATTCCTCTGACTGGGAATCAGGCTGGGATGACTTTGGCACTGCTTTTCCCACAGCTCCTCCTGCAAGAGGATGCAGCGATCCCAGCTGGGAGTGGCTCAGGTGCCTGGGAAATGTCATCTAAATAGTACAGAGGGTAAACAGAGAAAGGCCAGAGTGTGTCTGGGCACAGCAGAGGGGGCACAAAGCCTCGTGTTCACTGTGCTGGGGGTTGCTTTTCCCCCTCTCATTCGGGAGGAAGGCAAAACCAGTGCTTGGGTTTCAAAAAGAGAAGGATTTTGGAAGTGTTTTTATTTGAGGAGAAGCTGTAAGGAGTTGATGGAGACAGGAATGTTGCCCCTGCTCTGTCTCCAAGCTGTTCAGGGTGTGAGGAGCAGCTGCAGCCTCCCTCTTGCCCAGGATTTCCACTTTTAGTTCCCAGTTAAGCAATTCCAAGGTAACCCCTTGTCAGGGGGTGGCAGGGACACCATGGCCCTGTGTGCACTGCATGTGATAACAGCAGCCAAAACCAGTGCCTGTCACCTGGAGAGCTCCCTTCAGCTCCTCAGCAGTCACTGGGTGTCGATGGAGATAAATTGGGGCTTTATTCAGGAAGATTTATACAAAAACTGAAAGAACTAACAGCTTTGGTATTTTTTTACTGAGTTTGTATTCTAAGAAATCAGCAGATTTCTTACTTTTTGGCCTGGCAGTGCTGAGAGATGGCTGAGGAACTCAAATGTGGAGAAAAACAGGATCCTGAACTGGGGAAGGGTTTGCAGCTGCTCAGGTACAGGATGGAAATGCCCTCCTTGGCTTCAGCACTCGCAGAGTTGGGTGGGAATGACTCAGAATGTGCCTGTGTGGGTGCCTGCTCCCAAAGCAGCACTTGGCTGGAGCTGCCCCCTGCTTTTCATCCGTGCTGGGAATGAGATGGACACGATCTGGAGCCCACTGGTTGGTTCTGTGCACGTTGGTAAGTCAGGGTGACACAAATAAGTGCCTTAAATACCTTCTGATTCTCCCTCCTCTTGCTGAGCAGAGCCAGCTGGGAGTGAATTCCACCCTGAAAGCCACGACCCTGGGCTGAGATGAGCTTTAGGCTGAAGATCTCTGTTAGTAATCCCTGAATTGAGAGCTATTTGGAGATGCAAAAGCAGCATTTATGTACAGCTAATAGACTGTTGCTGATTATTCACAGAGCTCTGATCCCAGTAGGGGACAGAAGGAGCAGATGAGGTAAAATGAAAGCAATTTTTCTGCCTCGTGTGCAGGTTTTCAGTGACACATTCCCAACGTCCATCCTCCCTGAAGTGTCCTTTGGCAGAACAGACATCCCTGGAGGAGCAGAGTTTGCCAAAGAAGTGACTCTGGAGCAAGGGATTCACACTGCTCAACATCCAGGTGACCCTTGGCTTTCATTTCTCACATGAATCCATTTGGACGGCTCTGATCCCATCAGCAGCTCCACAGGGACCCTCCAACCCGGGAATCCTCCAGGTAAGGGGCCAGGACAAAGTGGGGGCACCTGGACTGCAAATAAATCATCACTGGGAATGAGTGAAGCTGAACAGGGCAGAATTTCTGTGAGCAAGAGCAGGGGACAGTCAGGCCCAGGGCAGGGACTGTCCCCTGTGCTGGCACTGCCGAGGGACCCCGAGGGGTGTCCAGCTCTGTGTCCTCAGTGCAGGAGAGGCCTGGAGGGGCTGGAGCGTGGCCAGAGAAGGGAACGGAGCTGGGAAGGGGCTGGAGCCCCAGGAGGGGCTGAAGGAGCTGGGAAAGGGGCTCAGCCTGGGGAAAAGGAGGCTCAGGGGGAACCTCTGGCTCTGCACAGCTCCCTGGGCAGTTCCAAGGCCTGAGCACCCTTTCCATGGGGAAATTCCTGCTGCTGTCCAAGCTGAGCCTCCCCTGGCCCAGCCTGAGGCCGTTCCCTCTCCTCCTGTCCCTGTTCCCTGGCAGCAGAGCAGGAAAAGCAAAGAGCAGCAGATTCCCCTCCCTGTTACAGCTCCTGGAGCATCCCGTGGGGCAGCGGGGAGGTGGAACCTGCTCCCACGCTGGGATTTGAGTGCGAGCAGCACCAGAAATGAGCCCGAGCTGGAGTTCACTGCCACGTCCAGACAGGAGCTTTTATTTGTAGGAACAGCCACTGCACCACGTATCACTGAGCACAGGCAGGGACTGGCAGCACCAGCCACGATGGGCAAAAGCTGAACTGGGAGGCCACGGGAGCAGCCAGGGAAATCCAGAGTGGGGCCTTTCCTTCGCCTTTTCCAGGGAAATTCTGCCACTGTTGATGGCACAGTGGCACTGCTGGGTTCCCAGAAGCTCTGCTGGGATTATTGATTGATCAAGCAGGAGCTGCCAGGTGGTTCCTGACAGGTTTGCTGAGCCCAAGCAGGAATTAGAGGTGACACAGGACATGGATATTTCGTGTTTGGAATTTCATCCGATTGGAACGGGAGCCTTTTCCCAGTGAGAGCTGTTGACCATTTTGGCTGGTGAGCCACTCCTCCCATTGACAGGAATGCTGCCCCTGGGGAAACTGGGAATTTATTTTAAATTAAAAAGAGAGCTTTTCCTAATGCACATAAAAATATAGGAGAAAACAACGCCTGAAGGACAACAGCAGAACCAAAGGACACCCTCCCTGTGGCTTCCCTGTGCTGCTGGTTCCATCTCACCGCAGGGAATTTCACACCAAGGTTTTGATGCCTTTTCATAGGGACAGAGAAAAGCTTTTTTTTCACAATTTCTTTAAGAAATTTGACACTCGAGGTGAAACCAAGCCAAGCTGTTCTGCAGCCCCGTGTGCCCAAATCCCACCAAAACCCCTGTGGGCACTTCCACACACGGGGAGGATCACGAGACTGAAGCAGCCCTGGATGGATTTTTTCCAATCTTTCAATAATGGCTTTTTTTCACTCATTGTTCTGGTGTCAAGAGTAAAGTTAAACTAAGTTTTTGGAAATAAAACCCTCTAAAAACAGGTCATTGCCAAACAGGTCCCAGGGATGAACCAGGAGCACCTTCCACCACAACCATCAATACTTTGTGTCTTTCCAACTGCCAGCAATTTTCTACCTCGGTGTTCCACTGGGGCTGGTTCTGCCCAGTGTCCCCCTGAATCCTAAAGGAAAAGGTGTGAAGCTTTATCAGTGACTTTGCTGTGGAAGAAGTATTTAAAGAAGTCAGACACCATGGCCAGGAAGCCACTTGTTCTTCTCATGCACAATATTTCTCCTACTGAGCAACACTTTTGTTTGTTCCGAGCAGGATTTGTCTGTTTACAGTAAATACCTGTCACATAGCAACAGAAATATTACTAAATAATAATACATAGAATGTTAAGCTCCTTGGTCTAGAAGCTTTTAATGAAAAAACCACATGTTCCTGATAAAAAATAATAAATAATGTCAGCTTTTCTTTGTACATTAAAAATATCTGTACATGGTTACACGATATAACAAAGTACAATTTTATTTTCTAGGCTCAGGGTGGCACCTCCGGGGTAGATCTTCACCTCAGAAGGGTCGAGGCTCGTGGTCTTGATCCTGCATGAAAATCCTTTTCCCAAATTTGTGGAGCTGAGAGCCTTGCCCACCCTCTCCATGCAAAGGGGGAAGCAGCTCACGAGGAACGTGGCAACATCGACATGCAGGAAGCAGCTGAGGACTGAGATCTTTGCAAATGGTGAGACTGGAAAGCCTGGAAAACTTCCTGCCTCAACTGGAAGAGACCAGCAACGAATAGAAAAATAAAGGTGGCAAAGGTAAGTAGAAGTCTCTCTTCCAAATGGAGCTAGAAAAGGGTTTGATGGTTTGTTTTCCAAGATGGCACTTAGTGATCCATTACAGACTGGCTCTGGCTCCTGGCCACGATTCCTGTTGGCTCAGAATGCCCAAAGTTTGCTCAGGGAGGGATGGGGCCAGCTCTGGGCTCCAGGGCTGGGAATGGCTGAGCTCTGAGCTGGGATGGCCCTGCCGGTCCCACCCCAGCTCCCTGCACATCCTTGGGATCCTCCTCGGCCAGGAAACACACCCAGAGCATCCCCAGAGCTCCTCAGGGCCAGGGAAGCAGCAGCTGGTGCTGGCCTCCCCGGGCTGGAACGAAGGGCAGCAAACATCTCCTCTCGTTCTCCTGGAGAAATCCTGGAGCTGCTCCTCCCCTGCCAGCGCCCCGTCTCCGGGCAAGGATGGAGCAGCTCAGTCCCATCCTGCTGGGCTCCAGCCACACCTCGAGACCTCCAGGACAGCGGGGTGAGCCAAGCAGGGGGCAGCTGGAAAGGAGCAGCTGGAAAGGAGCAGCAGGAGTCCCTGCACGGGGTGGTTTGGAGCTGTTTTGCGTCCTGACTTTGCCAGGAATCCCCCAGTCCTGGAGCAGGGCTCTGGCCATGCTCCAGCTGCTCCTGCAGGGACAGGGACAGGGACAGGGACAGGGACAGGGACAGCAGTGCTGACCCTCCCCCTGCTCCCACCCGGCTCCCACAGCTGGACATTCCTGGGAATTCACTGCAGGAGGCACCATGACAACGCAGATAGATGAGTTTTCAAGTCCTGCTGCCCGCGAATCCTCGGGACATCCTAAAAGGCCTCTGTTCTTGCAGCTGGACTGCTCCTCTCCCAGGCCCAGGACTAGAAACAGGACTCTTGGGATTCAGGGTCGGTGTGGATGGGAAGCTTCTCTTGTTCCTGGTGGTGCCCATTGTGTAAAACCGTGTACCTGCGAGGGGGAACACAAACCTTTGTCAGTGCCAGGTCAAGTGCCAAACTTACTGAAAATAAGATCTTGCAAACCCTAAAGTACATTTAAGAGAGTGATTCTTCCAAATCTCCGGATCCCACATTAAAGACTGTGAATCCCTGCTTTGCTCTGTGATGGGGAATGAAATCTTCAGTTTGGAGCAGTCGAAGCAATCTCTGAAAACCAAGAACCTGTTGGGTTGCAGGTGTCTGAGGTGAACTGCACTGCCTGAGTGTGTGGGCTGGTGGATGCTCCTGCAGGAATTGCCCAGGCTGGATGCTGGCTCCCAGCATGGCCAGGGCACGGAATGTGCAGATATTTCCCTCAAACATCCCTTGGAACTCCAGCACTTTAAATAAGGACCAGGAATTGAAAAAACGTGCTCCCAACAAGCTACAGACTGGATGTCAGAGACACAGAGAGACATTCTGCACCTCACACTGAACAGACTCCAACGAGACGGCCACGAAGGGACAACAGAGCTGGAATTTGATGGACCAGGTCAGACAGGGACACTGTGGGACACAATCCACCCGGGAGACCTCGGGAAAGCCAAAGGCTCTGCCACACATGGGACACAGAGAGGAGAGCCCTGCTCCATCCCAGACACTTGGAGCAGCTCTGGAGCAGCTCAGGACGATGGACAGCGACTGGAATATCCAAGGATCCAAACCTTCCTCCGTGTTCTGCGGCCGTCCCAGAGAGCAGCGAGAGCAGCAAGAGCAGGCGGTGCCGATTGTTAGAGGTTCATTAAGCTAAAGAGGAGTCATTAAGGTGTCCCGGGATGTGGTGTGGCACAAAGTGTCTGTCTGAAGCCTCTGGCAGTGAGTTCAACACTTCCAGCTGTTTACCCTGTGGGGAAAGAGGACTGGTAGGACAGGAGCAAAGAGCGTTCCTGGCACAGGGAGTGACGGCTCATGGCTTGCCCAGGTACAGCAACATCATTCCTAAAAATATTCCCAGCATCTCCAGGAATCTGTTAAGGGTGTCCTCTGCTCCCAGGCTTTTGTGTTCCATGGGGTTTTTCCATACCCTGCAGCTTTTCCCTTCAAATGTAAGTTCAAAGCCACCTACCAGTCGTAGGGCTCTGATTTAATGTTGGATAAAAGCTGGGATTTTACAGCCCTGCTTCTGTTCTCACCCCCATGTGCCTTCACTGATCTCTCTCTGAAAATACACTTCATTTTCAGGTGCTGGTGCCTGTGGGGAGCAAGTTCCAGAGAAAGGGTTCAGTTGCACCCGAAATTCAGTTGCTTCCCCTGCAGGAACACACCTGGTGTGCCTCAGCTCCCACCCCATGGATTTGCCAAGGATTTATCCAACAATGCGAGGAGGAAACAGCACTGGAACCCTCCCTGGGTGGGCTGAAGGCCTCGAGAGAAAGGAGCCAGGTAGGTCTGAGAAATGAATACATCTGAGGGAGCCAGAACACGTGTGCAGGGAAAAAACCATGAAAAGGGTTAAACGCATTAAGTGAATTATCTACAGCAAATTAATTGCTCCGTTTTCCAGTCTCTGATGGGCTCCTCCGATGGGATTTGTGCTCAGAGAGAATCTGGGCTGGCCCTGCCCTCTGCATCCTCCCCAAGTGGGGACGGTGTTGCTGTCACTTCCCGAGAGCTTTCCCCAGGTCCCAACCACCCCCAGTAAATCCCAGTACTGGGAAGGCACTGCCCCCCCAGGAACCTGCTGCAAACCCTCCCCCAGCCCTGCAGCTGTGCTGCTGGCCAGTCTGGGGACACTGCTGGCACCTCGGGCTGCTTCTGCCAGCCCAGGGCACTCTGCACCTGCAGCTGGGCACGGGGGCACCTGCGGGGCTCTGCCCTCCCCACGAGCAGAACAAGGAGCTCCGGATTGTCCTGGGAACTTGGCAAATCCCAGGGAGGAGACTCCAAGGAGATGTGGTGGCTGCAATGTTCCCACTTTCCCTCCCTGCAGAGCTGTCCCCCACACCGACCCGGGCAGTTTGGTAGGAAAGCAAAGCCCAAAAATCCCTGGGTTTTGGTTTCCCCCACTGCAATGTGAACCAGCCACCATTTCCCCAGAGCTCGAGGTCCTGCTCAGCCCTCTCCTGATGAGCAAACCCTGGGATCAGCCCTGACCTCTCAGGGACAGGAATTGGGAGGGTTTGGATCACATATTGATCATAAATAAGATTACAAAGAGAAGGCAAAGCCAGCCTGGCCCAGGGGCAGCCAAACCCTGCTGGGTGAGGGATTCGTGTGGCTGCACCTCCTGCATTTTCCACTTCCCAAACCCTCCCGAGGCGTGCAGCTGCCTTTGCTCTCTGTTCAGCAATCCCTTCCCACCTTACAGCTGGTTTCATTATTAATTGCTTCCCTTTCTGGACCGGTGGGGGGTTGGTTCCTGCTGTCCTGACATTCCCTGGACACTCAGGGGAGGTTCTGCAGCTGGGCTTTGTGCAGGGAGGGAGGAGAGCTGCAAACTCTGCGCTCCCCAGGACTTTTGCCACTAAATCCATTCCCCCTCTGCTGAAAAAGGGAAGGACAGGAGGCAGAGATGAGGTTTTGCTGCAGAAATAGGGATGGGATGGGGTATTTTTGGTGTTTCTGGCGCTGCCAGGGTTCCTCAGGTCTCACTGGGTGCACAAATGGCTCACGAAGTTCAGACATGAACTCCACAAAAAGCTGCTAAGCACCGACTTCCATCGTATTTACAAATCTCTTTGTAATTTGTGTGTTATAAATGCAAAATAGTTACTGACAGAGTTTTTAAAGCCCCCCTGAGAATGCAAGAACAGAAGAGAAAATCCAGGTATCGAATTCACTGCAATGCTGCTGTTCTGACCTGTTCACTTTGTTTGCTTTTCTCATTCTCCAGACCTTTTCACTTTCAGATATTTTTCCCATTTCTGATCTGGAGCAAGTCTGCAACTCCTTGTGAGATAAAAAAGCAGAAAAAAGCAGGAAAGAGCAGAGTCCAATTGATGTTCAAGGCCTTTTGCTGCTTTTATCAGGAGACTGATCTCCCCACTGCGATATTGGCACTCACTGCCTGTATCCTCATTTTCTCCTTTTCCAGTTGCTGAAGCCCAACTCCAAATGAAACACTTCCAAACACTCTGCTTCCTTCCTAAACAAGCAGAAACTCCCCCCAGGAACCAGCCACCACCCCACCTGGACCAGATTTCCAGGGAAAAGGCAAGTAGGTGATGATGGCTCCCAGTGTATCACAAATCTTTTGTTATTTGCAGGGGCATCCAGGAAAGATTTGTTGGGACCAGAGGAAAATGAGGTGTAATTATGTAAAGTGTGGTAAGCTGGGAAGATTTGCATATGGCTTGAGCAGAATCCCAGTTTTAATCATGTATTTTTATACCGTTTTTATCCTCAACCACCTAAAATAGTGGAATGTAGAAGAGGTTTTGAGGTCAAAGTTGGCCGGAACCACATTTTAAATGGAACTGAGCTTCCGAATTGAATGAAGGATTTAAACTTTTCTAAGATTGGACAATTGTGTTGCTCCACAATTTCTCTTTCCCTGCATTTTCCTTTCTCTCCCAAAGTGATTTCCCTCTGGAATATTTGCAGCAGCACTGCTGGAACTTCACCCTCGATATCGTGTCCATTCCTCAAAGCTCTGCTGCTTTCAGAGGGGCTTCCAAGAGCAAGAACAAATAACTGATCTCAACTGGGGATTGTGGGGAACAATCACTTGGCAGAGGTTATTTTAATGAACACGTCACTGAAATCAGCCCTGCACCATCTGCTCAGCTCCAGAATTACAAATTCTGAATTAGAAAACAACAGAATTCATAAACCACTCTAAAAGTGAGGGGAAGAGAGAGCAGCTTAAGATGATTTTTGTAACTTATCCCAGCCTGTGCTGGATCTGCTCTGCTCCATTCCTGTGCCAGGAACAGGTGGAAAAAAGTCCATTTTTAAAAAATTTTACGTTTTATGGCAGCCACAAACCCCCAGGAACCAATCCCTGGAAGTGCAGGATGGGTCTGGGTGGCACCATGAACTCCCCAGGCTGGAAGCACCAGGAAAGATCCCACAGATGGAATTCCAGTGGGCCAGGAATAAAATCTGAGCGTGTTCTCCAGGACAGCAGGAAGCTGCCCTCCTATTGTCGCCCTGGAAAGGTACTCTTGACATTTTTGGAAAATTGGGAGATGCTGGGAAACAGAGAATTGAGAAGAGTGTGACACAAAATCCAAGAATCTCTGGATTTCCCTATTTTAATCTGTGATATTTTCCCACTTTGAGAGAGTGGGAAGGCTTTGAAAGAGCAAAATCCTCAAATCTGAACCACACCAAATGTCAGAATGAACTGGGAGCAAAATGCATTGTTCCATTTCCATCTTCTGCTGGAAAGAGGAGTGCACAGAGGCCAAATTAAACGGAATTTCATGAAACATTTGCTTTTAATGCAGCTGCATGTGAAACTTCCACAAAAGAGAGCAGAATTATCCCTCTCTCAGCATTCCCAGGTTCACAGACTCCATAAAGTTAAAATCTTCCCAGTAACTCTGTAACCTCTGGGCCGAATTTGTCCTGTTCCCAGCACTGCAGTGAAGTTCTGCACTCGGCCATCAGCAGAAAACCATTAGAGCAGGGTAAGAATAAATTGAATTATCCCATTGCAGCCCAACAGTGAAAGCCCAGATCTTGGGAAAACGTTGGGATTGCTGAATTATTTACCTGGCTCTGACAGCAATGTTGATTTTAGAGTCCTTTGCAGTCAAATCTGAACACAAATCTCTCTCTGTCTCATGACAAGTGTTTATTTTCCCACTCCTGAGCAGTTAAGCTGAATCTCTTAATTATCTTTGAATCAAATAATGCTGTTCCGACCTTGGAGCTGAACTAAGCCCTCATCATTCTTTGCTAAATTTCAGGCAGAGGTTTTATAAAACATCTGTCTCCAGCCCCCATCACGCAGCTTTCAGTGCATTTGGTGGAATTTCTGCAGAAATACAGATTTAAAATTAGCAGTTCTCAAGTAAGCAAAGCGCTTGAATGAGAGAAACATAAAAAAAGGATAAAAAAGAGATTTTTTTTTTGTCTCTGACAGGTCACAGGGAACAAAGCATCTCCCAATATGTTTGTGTCTCTCCTTTTTTCCCCCATTGTTCCGCCATCCCTCTTTTTTTTCTGGCAAACCAATACTAAACCCCCTCCAGTCCCTTTACTTTTGTGTTTGCAGGAGCTGTGGATCTTTTTCAAGGAGGATGTTTAGAAGTGCAGGCAAATAATAACCTGAAATAGGATCTTGAAATGAGATGTCCAAACCCTTCAGCATCTTGTTTCCTTTTGGTTTTCTCCTGCTGAATTGGACCCAAATTTTGTTTCCCTGGGACTGCAGGTGCTCATTTCCATCTTCCTTTTTTATCCTCTTTATTGCCAGGCTCTATTAATGAATTTCTCTGTGGCTCTTTCCAATCCCTGTCACCTCCACTGCTGAATTTGATAATTTTTCCCTTTTCCCACTCTCCTTGCTTCTGCTTTCAGCTCCTCCACCTGGACAATGTTTATAATTTTCCCTATTTTCCACTGCAGGATGTCCTGCTCGACTTTAGCTAAAAACTCTGGACTTTGGGAATTATGAACACGAACTGGTGATGGAAAACAACGGATCCACAGAGCAGCCAAGAGGGTGGGGATGGCCCAGAGCTGCTGAATTCCTCCACTATAGATTTGTGACATTTTAATGCTGTAGAAGCTGGTGTTTCCACAACAGAAACAGCAATTTGGGCACCAAAGGACAGAAATGAAGCAGATTTCAAAATCAACGAGGAGCTCCTTGTTTGCAGTGAGTGAAATGCATTTGCTGATTATAAACCAGGGTAAACAAGTAAACAAACGAGCGAGGCCACTCAGGGGCAGGTGGGGAAGAGGGGCCCTTTCCCCTTTTTCTCCCATTAACTCCCTATTTCCATTTCTCTCTCATTAATGTTAAGCTTGGCACTCCATCATAGGCTCTAATTAGCTCCAGATTTTGGCCTCCAGTTCGTTTTTGCACCATAATTAATGCAGCAGTCATAAGAGGCCCAATGTGATAATGAGGAGAGCACTTGGAAGGGCTCAGACACATCAGAAACACAGAGCAGCCCATTAAGAGCAGCTCACAACCACCCCCAGATGGGATGGCTCAGAACAGGCTGCTGGGTTTAAGTGTTTCAATTAATGAAACACAAGCAGGATCAATTAATAATATTCAAATGGGAGATGACAATGATTTTTTTTTTTTTAAATGGAGGTCTCACCACTGGCACTAAAATCTTTTATCTGCCGGGGAAAAAACCCACATTTGTTAGAGCTGTGGAGTGAAACAGTGGCAAAACCTGGAGCTATTTCCTCCTTCACTGGGGTTTGTCAGGTTTCAAATGTGGGCCACATTTGAGGGAGAATCCCAGAATTTTTGAGATTGGAAAAGCCCCCCAAGGCCATGGAGTCCCAGCTGTGCCCGATGCCCACCCTGTCCCCAGCCCAGAGCCCTGAGTGCCACCTCCAGGGATGGGGATCCAAACCTCCCATCCAATATTTACCAGCCCTCTCCCTCTGGGAATGGGTGGCTTTTCTCCACTGAAATATCCAGTGGAAAACGGAATTACAGCTCGTTGAAATCTGGCAAAAAATTCCCCATCCTTCCCTCCTTTGTGTGCGAGCAGCAGAGCTTTTTTTTAGGTGTCAAACCCAGATTTTCTCCCGAGCATCACGTGTTTGATAACAAAAGTCTGGCGTGTGCACATTGTTCCTGTCACTCCTCTGGGTTCCTTTCTGAGGAGCAAATGCCACCAACTCCCTCACAGCAGCTGGGGCTCCCTCCCACCCTCCAGGCTGAGGGAAGAGTTCTGCTCCCCGGGGAATGGCTCCTCCAGCCCTTCCTGCCTTTTATCCATGCAAAATCCACAGCTCTGTGTCCTGGGAACTTCTGTGCAGCCCCAAGGTGGTGTTGGGAAGATGTGCTCATCTTAAGGTACCTAATTTAAAGGCTGAAAATTATATTTTCTTCTAATGGAGCAATGACATAAAAATTAAATGACAAAGTAGCAGTTAAATAACAGTTAATTTAAAAACTGTTAAATTTAATAACAAAAAATATTTTAAAATTAATAATAAATATCCTTGTGATGCCTTTAACATCTCAACTAGGACCTGTTGCAGGTTAAGCTTGGTAAATCCTATCAACTTAAATTAAAGTTTATTTGGCTGCCTTTCCTCAGGTCTCCATCCTGCTCAGAGAGCAAACACCAGGTTCCACCGTGTTGTGTTCAATGTGAGTTTATTCTCCCCTTTCCTTCTTTATCCAGATTTTCTAATTAATATTTCTCTGATGTGATTAAAGTAGCACATTCCTGGCTTTGGACTTTCTCCCTTACAACCCACTGGGTGTGAATTTGTAAAGCTTCATCCGTGACATTGTGAACAATATTAATTAATTGTGGGCTGTGCTCCCCACTCCTCGTCTTTGGTGAGCCTTTTATCAGGATTAAATGTCACACCACAGATGGGGACATTGGCAGTGGGTGCTTCATTTGAATAAAATCTCCAGATTCTCCCTCAAAAGCCTTGGTTTGATGGGTGCAGGGCTGGATTTCAGACTCCCTGTGCTCCCTGCACTCACCCACCAGCACAATTCATTCCCTGCCTCACTTTCCTGGGCGGTTTCCCCCCGTTTTTAGCGTGTTCAGAGACTCCAAGCCAAGCAGCACAGATTGCCTGGGCTCTGTTCCTTCCCCTGTTCCTCAGGAAGGATGATGCTCCCCTTGCTCATCCCCTTCCCTGCCAAGAGCTGTCTCCCAGCGGGGTCAGATCCTCTGCAGGAGGGGGAACAGGAGCTGCTGCTTCGTTTTGCTGTGGTTCAGAGGCTGCTCAGTCCCCAATTTCTGTCACCCTGTCCCCAGCCCTCCTGTGCTGTGCTGTTACCCCACCCCAGCCTCTCCAGGAGCAGCTCCTGGGCCCCTGCCCGTGAGGATCTGAGCAGGAGAGGGGATTGCTCTGCTCCCTCGGGGATTTCAGGGACCCTCTGAACTTCCCTGGAACAAGGAATTGAGGAGAACCTTTTCTTCTCTGAGCACCCTAACGAGCAGAGCCTCAGATCTCCTGAAGAGGCCCCAGAGAAAAATGCCAAGCTCAACATTTGAATGTGCCATGTCCAGGGTAAGGAGAGGCAGAAATCTGAATATTTGCACAGCTCGTTTTGTGGGGAGGATGAGGGGAACCCAAAAAACAAGGGATCATAATCAAGCAGATATTTATTTATTCTCTGACAGGTGTGGGTTTGTTTTTTTTTACTCAGAGTAAAACCAGCTCTCAGCAACTCCTTTTGAGATCATTCCTTAGAGAAATTCCCTGTAGAATGGGACATGAGATGAAGAGTTCCACTGATCAGTGAATTGATTTTGATCACAGGAGAAGGTAACCAAGGCCATCAAAACACCTGTGTGTTTAAACCCTGCATTTCCACATCCCTGCTGCTAACATGAGGTTATTTCTGTTATTTTGTGCTTTCTTCTGGTCTTCCTGCAGATCTGAGTGTCTTTCAGGGCCCCCTGTGAGACCCTGCCTTGTCCTTTGCTTTATACATTGCCATCAAATCTGAAGTGCAGAGCAAACAAATAAGTTCAGACTTCTGAAGGTTGTGCCATCCCTTGGTTGCCCCTGGGCCTGTCTATTTTCTGCTCCAGAGGAGATGACACAGTCCATAAATCTCTGCCCTAGTCCCTGCTTTGGTAAATAAAAGCTGCTCAGATTTATGTTTGTTCCTTCCTGAGGAAAAGCAAAGCAGTGATACATGTGGCAAATGGAACAGAAAATTGCTTTTCGCCCATCAAGTTTCCAATGTAACTGACTTAAGACCAACAATCTCTGGTGTCACAAAATAAACCCAATTTTACTCCAATTCTTTGGGTTATG
The DNA here is from genome assembly GCA_013397845.1 of Melanocharis versteri. Lineage (NCBI taxonomy): Eukaryota > Metazoa > Chordata > Aves > Passeriformes > Melanocharitidae > Melanocharis > Melanocharis versteri. Next base: position 121,693 of record VZTG01003988.1, read on the forward strand.
TTGAGGCAACCAAAGATGTGCTTTGCCCAATAATTTAGCAAATGGCTTCAAACTGAGAGTAGGTTTAGGTTGGATACTGGGGAGGAATTCCTCCCTGGGAGGGTGCAAGGCCCTGGCACAGGGTGCCCAGAGAAGCTGGGGCTGCCCCTGGATCCCTGGCAGTGCCCAAGGCCAGGCTGGATGGGGCTGGAGCATCTGGGATAGTGGAAGGCGGTTTAGGGTTGGAACTGGATGAGGTTTAAGGTCCCTTTCAACCCAAACCATTCTGGGATTCTCTGATTCTGAGGAATGAAGATCACTCTGCTCTGGCTGCTGCCTCAGAGAGGAAGTGAAGGAAATCTCGTGTTTATTTAGGCAGAGTTTTATCTGTGCTGCTGAGCCTCCAGAAATCCAGGCCTTCCCTCCTTCCAGTTCCACGGGGATCCCTGTTTGGCCAGGAGAGTGGGGCTGTTCCAGGGGCTAAACCCAACCCCCTTAAATAAACCTGGCTGGGGAAGCTGCTTCTCAAAACCAATTTACGCTCCCTCTTGAACCCAGCATCCCACCCCTTTGCTGAGCCAGTTCTGAATTGCTCCCTTTCATCCTCTCCAGCTGTAATTCATGTTGCTTAATTAATCTTAATTAAGTGTTGTGGGCATCTCTGGAGCTCAGTTCTCTATTTAATTACACTAACACACCATATAATGGTCTCTGTTTGATGGGATGTTTGGCACCAGAGTTTAATCCAGAAGCTGAAAGAATTAATTACTTCTTAGAACGTCTCCAGAGGGGTGACCAAGTAAACTGTGGGTCTGCCACAATGCCAGAATCTATCCCTGATACTGCACACCTTGAGCCAGAAACACATTTCCCTTTGCTGGAGCAGCAACCAGACTCGGGGAACACAGAGAGATCTGGGATTTGTCAAGAGTTTACAGCTTGTTCTTGTTCCAAGGCTTTACCTCCTGTGCCCTGGCCCTTCTCTGCACCTCCAGGTCTGAGCCAGCCCCCAAAAGGGATCAGCTGCCCATGGAATGGGAATTCCAGCAGGAAATTATCTCCCTGTTTGCAGGACTTTGTGGGAATGGGGCATTCCCTCCCCCAGCACCTGCCTGCTCCCTTGGCACATCCACGCTGATTCCTTTGCCCAGCAAAGCCTGCAGCTGCTGGGCCTCCACCTCTTCCTTGCCCAAAACAAGCTGGGATGGCAAAATACGGAACACTGCAGGAAAACTCTCGGAGCAAGGACAAAGGGGACCAAAGGATGGGATTGTCCTGGAGCTCCCGGGGCTCCTGAGGCTCCTGCTCTGCTTGACAGCTCGACTTGTGATGATTTTGTCACCAGGATCTTCTCTCTAGCTGCGATTCCTGCAGGGCAGCACAGGAGCTCCACAACCCCAAAGATGGGCAGTTTAGGAGGAGCACATTGTCCCCACTCACCCGCCCAGACACACCCAAAGTCACTGTGAAAGTACCATTCTTCCCAAAGATGGACAAGCAGAGCCTGACTGGTTTCTTCCCAACACTTCCATGAATTTTCTGCTTCTTCCCGGCCCAGGCAGGGAGGTGTGGATGCACCAGCAATCTCTGCAGGGATCTGTGGGTCAGGAGAGCGTGGTGATTGCTGCAGACTCAAGTACTGAGGGCCAACTTTGATCCATCCTTCAGGAATCGGCTTCATCCCAACGCAGGGAAATTCCAGGTGGGCCAGGGCCCTCCCAAGCACAGCTGCTGGCAGTCCAGTGCTTATGGCAGTACCATTCCAAGAGCTATGACAATGAGACTGTTTATAGCTCTGGAAATGGCGCTGCCATCGGCACCACGGCGGCGGCTCCGTCCCCGCCCCGCTCCTCCTCGTGCTCCAGCGGCCTTGGGTGGAAGGAATGAGGCTGGAGGAGCAGCTTCAGCTCAGAAATCCCGGAAATCTTAAGGAAAAGGTCCCAGTGAGGGGGTCTGGAGAAGCCTTCAGAGGTGCTGGCTCCAGTCTCCTGCTGCTGGAATGTGCCTTTGGAATACACAGCGCGCACACACGTGCCTGTTTCCTCCTTTATCCTGGGGTTTAACTGGAAAAAAAAGGGAAAGCCTCCCTCTCTTTCCTGATTCCCCCCATGGCAGGGTTTCTCTCCTTCCCTTTGGATTCATGCCAGAAATGCTGCACAGCCCTGGAGCTCATTTCTCCTGGAGAAAAGCACGTGGAATTCACAGGGCACACGCAGCACCTGCCGAGCAAACTGCCACAAATCCACTTCCCAATTAATCCTGGAGGCATGCTGGTAATGAAGCCCTGATCATCCTTATTGCCCTTTCCAGCTGGAAGCCCGTTCCAGGCTGGGTATTTCCACCGGTTCTTTGGCAGCGTTCCTCAAAACTGAAGGATTTGTGCTCTGGAAAATTGGGCAGCCCCTGGTTTCTGCTGCTGAAATCTCTTTCCAAGACATCTCTTGTACCACTACAGCCGTAACTCCCACCAGGGATCATCCTTATCACACCAACGAGGTGTTAACATAGGAAAAAAGACAAAAAGAAGCTTTTCCTTCTCCTTCCAGGGACATCCTGCAGCCTCTCCAAGGATGATTGTGGGGAAAGGTTTGAGTTACAAGTTGAAAACACTTTTTCTGATGCCTGAAGCGTTTCAATCAGCTGTGTTCCTACGACAAGCACTGACAACTTCCCTCTCAGTGCTTTTAAACCTCAAAAAAACCCCAGCACGATCTCCAATAACTTTTCTGCAGCCTCACCGAGAATCTCATCAATAACAACTGTGACAAAATCATCTGGGGGACAGAAACAAGGACAAAGAGAGAAGCAGAAGAACAAGAAGCAGTTTTATCACCCCAGTTCTGTCTCCAGACCAGGGAAAACTGGCCCAGAGCACGGAAGGGGCTGCCCAGAGCAGGCTTTTTCCAGTGCACTTTGATTTTTTTGTCCTTGCTCCTTGTTGCTTTCTGAATCTGAGCTACTTTTGCTGCTGTCCTGACCTTGAGGGAGGTATTTATCCCTTTGACCAGGGAGGTATAAAATCCTACCAGACCAGCTGGGTAAGGTTTTGTAACTATTTTGCATAGATATGATGGAAAATCGAGATTTTCCTCTCTGTGCCCAGCAGAAAGAGGGGAGAGGTGTTGTCCAGGGGTCACAGGGTCTGGCAGCAGCTCAGCTTGGATCGTTCCAGGCAGAGGCAACACAGAGAGCCGCACACCCAGCTGGGGGCTGCAGATCACATTTGCAGCCTCTCTCCAGTGGAGCTTTTTGGGAAAATTGCAGCCAGGATGGATCACAATAAAGGGATGGACACAAGGATGTTTCCAGAGGGATGAGAGCAGACAGAAACACTCACACGAGGACATTTCACAGACACCTGACACAAAGGACTGAAGGAATAAGGGCCGGGTACAGCTGAAATTTCAACCTTTGAGTGCTCAGTGAAGCCTTAGATTCCGAAATGTGAAGAATCTTGGTGTCCAAGGGCAGGCTGGACAGGGCTTGGAACAATCTGGGATGGTAGAAGGTGCCCAAGGCAGGGGGTGGAATAGGTGAACTAATTTAAGGTCCTTTCCAACCTAAACCATTCCACGGCTCTCTGTTTCCTCCGGGATGGAGGGATGTGCCAGCTCTCCCTCGGTGGCTGGGTGCTCTGCAGGGAGCAGACTGCAGCCTGAGCTCAGCTCTGCCTCCCCCCGTGTGCCCAGCCCTCCTGGGGAACCTGGCTGTGGAAACTCCCAGATGGAGGGAACAGAAACTGCCTTGAACTCCGCTGGCGTAAAGCAACTGCTGAAATCTGCTGCCTCCCTAAAATCTGTGTTGCTAATGAGGAATAAACAAAAGCACTGAAGGGAAAAAGGAGAGGGAACCCCCTGCCTGCCACAAATCTGCTGGGATAATTGGAGGTTTTGTGGGAGCTGTGCAGTCTGCCCAGGATTTGGGGCTGCAGCCGAAGGGATGGGGATGCTGGAGCTGCTGTGGGGGTGTGGCACTGAAGGGAGAGATGCATTCCCTGTGTCTGCCAGTCCTTGTGACTTGTCATCCCAGTTCCCACGCAGGGGAGGCTGTCACTGTGACCACCAGGATTTTCTCAGTCCTGGGATGAGCCCTGCTCATTTTCCCCGCCCTCTTTCCAGAAACATCTTGAGCAGGAAGCCAATTCCACACTTATTCCACTTTTCTGGAGCTGCATGCCTGGAAGTGCCTGGCCCTGGAGCATTCCCATGGTGGCAGGAACCCAGCAGGAACCAGTCAGGTTTAACTGACTTAAGACAGGTCCAGCCTGGCCTGGGACACTGCCAGGGACCCAGGGGCCTCCCCACCCTCACAGGGAAGAATTTTTCCTGATATCTAGACCCACTGTCTGTATCCTGCTTTTCTCTGTGTGGTGCCCACTGCGGGGACCCTGCAGTGCTGTACCCTGGTCCTTGGGGTGAGAACAACCATCCCAAAGGGGAAAATCCCTGTTATCCACAGCATCCTGCAGCCAGGAGCCCACTCCCAACGTCCTGTGAGACATCCCCCTTCCCCTGGGGCTGCAGCCTCCACCCCAGCAATGGCAAGCGATACAGAAAGCAGGGTTTAAACTGGGTTGCAATAAACAGTGAACAGACAGAGCTGCAGTAATAAAAGAAGGGACTTACAGAGCATGGTCATGGCTAGACAGGAGCTGGTCTGCTGCAGAAGAGCAGGAGGAGCTTGGAGACAGAGGAACAGCCACTTTTAGTGCAGGAAGGAGCAAAGACAGACACAGTGAGGGAGTTAGGGGGAAAAAGGAAAAAACACAGCGATGGTTAATCGGGAAACAGCCCCACATCAAACACTGAGCAGTCAATGGCAGCCGAGTCAGAGCTCCAGCCCCAAACCTCCCACTGAAAGGAGCCTGATTTTCACTTAGAACCATATGAGCCATCAGGCGGAGTCCTTTTTTCCACAAACCATTTTGGGAATCATTCTGCTTTTCTAGAAAATCCTTTCCTGTCTATCCCACAGGGTTTTAGGTAGGAATTCCCTGCTGAGCCTGTTTCCCAAAACCTCTTCAGTATTGCTCTGGAAGGGATCTGGGAGCTGGATATTGCCCTGCTCCTGATCATTCCATGAGTATCAACCACCCCTTTGGTCTGAGGATCCTCTTCAGAGAAAGCCACACCTGGCTCTTAAACCAAAGTCCAGGGAGTTGTAACTCGGCCACTTAATTTGTCCCCATGATAAGTGCCATGCTCACTGCTAGAAAATCTGATTTCTGGAGGCAAAGCAGAGCTGCTGGAGGTCCCTGGCTGGTGATCCTGGAGTCTTTTGACAGCTCCAATGTGCTGGAAATGCTGGGTTGGGTTTTTAAGTACAGATGGGAGAGCAATAGCTGAGCTCCCTGACTTAGTCTGCAGTGCAGGAGGACAGCAGATACCACTCAATCCTTACTAAAGCTGGAACTATGCCTGGCTGCAAGGATGAGCTTTAAAACCCCGCTCTGTGGGCTGGGAATAAGGTGCTGCTGGTCTCTCACCAATGCCCTGAAGTGTCACAGGGTACTGCCAGGGGTTCTTAAAGCACTGACCCCTCCCTCATCCTGCACTTTTCCCCATAGCCAACAAGAGCCTGAAACAGTGCACAAGGAAAAGAAAATTCTATACAACAGCAGTCCTGGATTGGAAGAAATCAAATTTCAGGCATCTACAATTCCTCAGAATTAAACAGCCTTCCTTATGTCAGGAGAGGATAATGTAGAATTGCCCCTTGATGGAGCTGAGCCTGGAACAGGAGTTTGGAGCCCGTGTGTGCCCTGTGCTGCAAACAGGAGTGCCCATGAGGGAGGAGAGAGGGGCAGGGAACTCCAGGAGAGCCCAGCAGCCTGTGCTGCCCAGCCGTTCACTGAGGACCCACAGGGATCCCAAGGTGAGCAGACACAATTCTACAGCCAAATCTTCCCAGGCAAACACATGTGAAGCCAAGCATAGGGGAAAGTGGGTTTTAAGGGAATTAATTTAGCTTGCAGCTTATTTTAAAGGATTTTATGGGCTTGTTTCAAAAATTATCAAAGACAAAGAGTCTTTCAAAAACAGAAGAAGAAATGGTTTGTCACTGAAGTGCATCATCCATTTCCCTGAGTTCTGGGAGCTGGTGTTTTACGGAGTTCTCTCACAGAACAGAAACATGGAATACCCTGAGCTGGAAAGGACCCACAGGGATCATCCAGTCCAACCCCTGCCCTGCACAGACCCCCCAAAAATCCCACCCTGGGCTCCTGGAGCTCTGGCAGCCTCGGGTGCCCGTTCCCTGGGGAGCCTGGGCAGTGCCCAGCACCCTCTGGGGGAAGAGCCTTTCCCTAAATCCAGCCTAAACTCCCTGACGCAGCTCCAGCCCTTCCCTGGCTCTGTCCCTGTCCCAGAGCAGAGACCAGTGCCTGGTTTTCCTCACTCCCACTGAGGCTGAACAGGGCTGTGCCCAAGGAGGGAGCTGCAGGGATGCCCAGGGGCTGCAGGAGGTGCAGCCCTGCCTGGGGAGGTGGATGGGACACTCCTGCTGGATAAAACATTCCCACCTTCCCCACTGCCAGCTCCGTGGAACGCAGCTCTTTGAAGATCTCCTGGCAGCACTTGTGGAAGTGTCACTCCTAATTGCTTTCCTGCCTGTGGAGCAGTTGCTTTGTGCAGTTCTTGTCTCAAATGTGGGATCCAAGTGTTATGAAGTGCTTTCGGTGCTAATAAATACCAACTATGGTGCTATAAAAGCCTGTCACAAAAGCAGCACAGGGCATGAATCTCCCTGAATGCATTAATGTGCCTTTAATATATCAGTGGAAACTGGGACTGTTCCTGTGCACTGACAGATCAATCAGTGATAAAGTTACTCATATATAACATTAATATGAGACACGAACAGTTTCTTGATTTTTCTTTTCTTTTGTACTTGAGTTTGCCTGTTTGGCTCTGCTCTATTTCACGAAGCTTTGCAAAGGGACAAATCCATATTGTTTCCTTCAATTCTTAAATAAATCTCCACAATATATTGCTGTGCATTGCACTTAAAACTGTTGTTTATCTGTCTTTCCAGAGGTGGCTTTACCTCAGTGGTGGAAAAAGCACTGCCAGGACGCAGAGCTTGAAAGATTTGGAGGTTAAAAGAGTAGTTAGATTTCATTTTGAGAGAGAAAAGAATTTCAGAGCAGGAAAACGCTCCTGTCTGGATGTCACGCTGTTTGGGCTGTGACATAATATCAATGCAAAGTATAAAAAAAATGGGAAGGAGCTGTCCAGGGAGGTTTGGAGTCCCCATCCCTGGAGGTGTCCAAGGAATTCCTGGAGGTGGCACTCAGTGCTCTGGGCTGGGGCACAGCCTGGACTCAATCCTGGAGGGCTTTTCCAGCCTCAGTGATTCCACGATAACACAAACACTTCACAGATAAAGCAAAAAGCTCTTCAATGCCACGTGCTCTGCAGTTCCTGAAGTGCTTTGATGGCTCAATGGAATGACACAAATTAACAGCCTCATTAACAACCCTTCTGCTAAACCTTCAGGAACATTTCTGAAAGCCTGTCAGCCACAGTGTCAGACACAATCCACACTCCAGGGACATGATTGACTTTGAAACCACTGCCAAGGAAGGCTGAATGAAGCAAGATGGGAATTCCGACTTCTGTGAGGGAAAGCAGCACCAGAGAGAGGGAGGAATTCAGGATGAACCCCAGCAATGCTCCCATTCCCAGCCCAGCACTGCTGGAGCAAGGAGAAGTTATACAGCCAAGCCTATCCCAAAGACTGCTGTGCAAAACTCGTCTCAAACCTGTGCCTGGAATGTGTCTGTGCCTTCTGGAATCCAATTTATCCAAAATCCAATCCAGCAGAGGCCCGTGGCAGGAGTCCCTGGGGAGCTCCCAAACTGCCTCCTAAATCTGGTTACCTGCATTTTCAAATGCTGTTTTCTGGGATGGCTGGAATGGTCTGTCACGGCCACAGAACAGAAAGATTAATGCAGAAGTGAGGCCTGGAAATCATCAGCTCATGCAGGAACAGCCTTAATCAGCTGGATTTAATGGGATGGAGTATTTGAGGGCAGGATGCAATCCCCATATTTCCAAAGCAACCGTGCAGCTTTACTGGTGGCAAACCCAAACCAAGCTTGGCTCTGGATCAATTCCCAGGCCAGGTCACCCATTCGAGATGCACTGAGCAGCAGATGGTGGCAAGGATCACCTTTGCTACGCCAAATAAATCAAACCAAACCCTCAAAGTGGCCATTTTTCTGTTTTGAAATGGCAAGTTGAAGGTGGAAAGATGCTCAGAGCTGCCCAAGGGCTGGGATCACAGGTGGGTGAGCACTGCAGGCAATGGGGAGGATCCCAAACGAGGCCAAATGGTAAAAAACAATCAAATCACAGCAAATGTGCTGAAAGCCCTTGACATCTTCCTGGAAATACCAAATTTGTGGCCAAAATATCTTGGGAATAACAAAGTTTTCTCTCCCACAGACACTCCAAAAGCCTCAAAAGCAACTTTAACACAGCAAAGGGGAAGCTTTTCCACATTGTGAGTTTGCAATGGGGTGGTGCATACAATATTTAAATAAATCCTCCTCCAGCAATCAGAAAGGAAGAGAATTACTGAAAAGAAGCAGAACAAAGAAATGAACCTAAAATTAAACTGCTCTTACACAATTAGCTCTTAGTTGGAGATTCTGCTGCCCCGAGGAAGAACAGAACATGACAAAAATTGCTGAGCTTTCTATAGAATTTCTAACCCTAAGGCATATGGGGCTCTTTGCAAATGCTGATTTGCATTGTCTGAAAACACTTTGCTGATAAACCAAATTAATCTCTGGAGAGGAGAGAACCAGCCCAACACATTCACAGGTCAGTTGAAACAGAAGGCAAGTAGGTGGAGAGCAAATTTCTATCCATAATAGAGTTTATTCAGGTACCAAAATGAATTTTAAATCCTGTTTTGGACCTCTGGAATGAGTGGAGAGACTGGCAAAGGGCCGGGAGTTGGATTCAACGTGTGCTGTATTGTGAGGGATGTCTGTGTTTTATCTCAATGCAGTTGTTTAAGCTGCACTCCATTATTTAAGTGGGAAGTTCCCAGCAGCTCTGGGCTTTGCTGGGCGCCAGGAGGAGCTGCCAGGGATTCCAGCTGCAGGGAATGTGGTGCTGGGGCCAGGGATCCCTAATTCCAGCTGCAAGGCAGATCCTGCCCCACCACGACAAAATGGCCTTTGTTACCCAAAGCACAAATCACGCAATTAAAAGCAGAAGAAGATGAGCTACATCTCACTCATTCCAAAGCTCAAGGTGCCCTTCAGAGCCTCGGCTCCCCCACCACACACAAACTGATGCAGAACTTGTGGTTTTGAATCTTGTATTAGGCCAAGTAACAAAAAGGGGTTTAGCTTCACTCTAATCTCTTTTTCCAACATCCAGGCATATTGAAAGAGATCATCTTTTGAAAATTGAAGGAAACGGTGGTATTTTAAAACTCTAATCCCCTCTCTCCTTTGTAAGAAATAAGATAAATATCTTGATTTCACTCAGCACAATTACGAGAAGCTTTTCTCTTATCAGAAGCTCGCTGCTCCCTGCGACGAGGCATTTTTGGAGCTGGGACAAGGCTTCAGCAGTATCCTGCTCCTTGGGGAGCAGGGTTTGGGGCAAGGAGGCTCCTCTGACACGAGGTGGTAACTTGGGCTTTGTGGAACACCCACATTCCTGGACCTGAGGGTTCCTCTGCTCCTGGATCCTGCAGCAGATCCCAAAATCTCCCCTGCACTCCCTGACACGGCCCAAATCTGTTTGAGGGACCCCTGATGGTCCCTGTGCCCTGCTCAGGGCCCCTGACAGCCCCAGTCCCAGGGAATGGCACATAAAGGCTGGCACTGCCACTGTGCAGGCTGGCACTGATGCCAAGCTGGAAAACCACGCCAGGGAAGTTGGAACATAATTTTGGTTGTAAATATTGGCAAAGCTTCATTAAAAAATTAAAAAAGCTCCGCAAGAAATGACAAAACTCTTTTTCTAGTTCTTATTGAGTCTAATCATCTCCTGTACTTCTAGACAATCCCTTTCCAGGTTGGCAGCTAATGAAATTTAGGTGAAAACCAAATTACCTCTTGACTATTTAACAATATTAGCATTTACAGGCAGCAATCAGATCCCTTCAGCTCGGGCTTGGTCTGGAGCCACTTCTGCTGGCACAGGGAGCTGATCCCTGAACTGAAACCTCTGGGGTGGAAAACACATCTTGAGCAACCTCTGGCTGCCCTGCCCTGGGCAAAATGAGTGAAATATCACTGAAATCACAATTTTTAAACATTCATCGTTTGCTGTGTTTCTCAAGCTTTTGCTCAGGAATTTACAAAAAAATAATTTAGTGGGAATGTGCTTTATCAGCACCTTGGCAAGGGGGGAAGTTCTTCCCTGATGGTGCCATGAATAAAGGAACTGCTGCGGAAGGGACAACACAGAACCCCAAATCTCAACAGGTGCCACCAGCACAGGAACTCCACATTTGCCTCCAAAATACCTCCAAAAACACCCTGTGCAAATCCAGTGTGAAACAGGGAGTGCTGGGGAACGGAGGGAAGGGCAGAGCAAGACCAAGTGATCCACTTGGGGTTAATGAACTTGTAGTGAGGAAGACAGGACCTGCCAGAGCTCTGATTCATCTCGCAGGACCATTAAAATTCCCCGGCAGTCAGAAATTTTAACCCCTCCCAACCCCCAGCACTGGGTGTGCTGCTCTGCCTTGGGAAGCTCCGTGGTCTCTGCATCTGCCTTAGAGCCCAGGGAAGGATAAGGGACAAGAGGAACAGGAAAAGATATTTTACCTGTAAGCCCAGATCCGTGAGAGACCTGCTGGTGCACCAGGAACAGCTCTGAGCAACAACCTCTGCGTTTCCTGAGCTGAGCCACAGCTGCAGCCCATGAAATCCCACCCTCACAGGTGGGACGGGATCACTGCTCCACCCCCAGGACCACCCTGTGCTCTGGGGGAATCCTGGCTGAGAGCCACACATCACAAACCATGCAGAAAATATCACAAACCATTCGAAAAACCACCACAAACCATTCAAAACACATCACAAACCATCCAAACACCCACACAAACCATTCTATGGTTCCATGATTCTGTGATCACTCATCCTTTTGCTCCATGGCAGCTCTGGCCTCTTCCCTACAAACAGCAGGGGTTTATTTTTATTCCAACGGATCCGTGGAGCTGTTAAACCTCTAAAAACTGGAGCCCTGAGCTGCTCACTCCTGTTCCAGTGGCAGCAGGGGACTGGGGCTCGCTGCAGTTCCAGCCCCCAAGGCGCTTGTTTCTGGCTTTTCCCACTTTGTTTCTCTTGGCTCTTTCAAGAGGAAAATCAGGATGTGTTTTCCTTTGGAGAAATCCAATTGACATTTGGAGGAGACCTCTCTGTGCTGGAAAATGAGTGGTAAATAAACCTCTCACTGGAGCTTTCCCTGAAGAGACCAATGCAGTGCTCTGAGCACTGCTGAGAGGAAGTGGGAACACACCAGAGTGACCTCCCTGCCCAAATGTTCCAGAGTTTGTCTGCTCTGATCATTGCTCAAATATATTTCACCCAAAGTCATCTTCTTTGCTGTGGTAAAATTTCACAACTTGCTTTATCCAGGAATTCCAGCAATGCTGACCTGGCTCCCCATCCACTTATGCTCTACAAGAGTTCAGTGATTGATGGAGGCAGGAGTTTGTTGGTTTGTGTTGAATAAATATCTACTCGTGACGGAAGAAATGCAAACAATCTCTTCCAAGGGGAACACAGCATTTTTCAGATGATTTTGGCTTTTTTCAGCCTGGTGTTGCACAGAACCCTGAACACCCATGGGAGCATCTGGGACTGGGCTGCAGAAGAAGACAGACACCCCAGAATGAGGCAAAATGGTACCACCCCTCCTCTCAGAGAGCCACAGAAGTGCCCAGCAGGGTCAGGGTGTTGGGGACGTTCATCCCTTGCCTTTCACCAGCTCAGAGGATGCAGCAGTGGCTGGTGGCCCTACAGAGGCAGAGCTCAGAAGGGGCAGTGGGGGTATTGTGATCCCTTTCCTAAAGAAGATGCAGCAGGCACCATCCACAGGGTCAGGTTGTTCCCTTTAGACCGAATGGTGCCAAAATTCACACACAACTTCTGCATCCTCCCAGCTCTTTCCTGAGCACACCTCTGGAGAAGCTGCACATTCCAGCACATTCCTGCTCCCTACAAACCCAGGCTGTCTAAGCACCCTCAGGATTGCTTTTACCCCATGGCTTTCTAAGCATTTAATCCACCAAGACACTGCAAAATGAAAGCAATCCTGTACGAATTCCTCCTGCTGGTGGCTGCGGGCTCTGTGCAGCCCTGGAAACTCACCTCAGCACGTGCGTGGAGCCGTTGATGGTGGTGGTGGAGCAGGGCACGGTCTGGCCCAGGATGGAAGGCCTTCGGTAGCGCTCATCGCCGCAGCACAGGATGATGAGGAAGGCACGTCTGAAAGCCTTGTTGAGGAAGGCGTAGAGGAAAGGGTTCAAGCCCGAGTTGATGTAGCCCAGCCACAGGAAGGCCGTCCACAGCTTGCCGGGCACCGTGTAGTTTATGAAGGGATCCACGATGTTGGTGACAAAGAACGGGGCCCAGCAGAGGCAGAAGCAGCCCATGATGATGCACAGGGTCTTGGCGGCTTTGGTCTCAGTTTTCATGCGGTGGGTGCTGTGCTGGTCGGGGGGGTGCCGGGGCTCCTGGGGGTGCTGCTGTGGCTCTTGGGGGTGCTGCTGTGGCTCCTGGGGGTGCCGTGGCTCCTGGGGGTGCTGCCGGGGCTCGGCCGGGTTCCCCGCGCGCTGCAGCAGCCGGATCTGCCGCGCGTGCGCCCGCGCCGTCACGTAGATGCGGTGGTAGGCCAGCACCATCAGCAGGAAGGGGATGTAGAAGGCCACCACGGAGCAGGTGATGGCGTAGGGCTTGTTCACCATGAAGATGCAGTAGGTGGAGTTGGAGGCCTTGTTGAACTGCCTTTGCTGGATCTGGGGTGCGCAGGGGAGGACAAGGCAAGGAAGGAGGGAAGAAGTGGGAATTGGAGAGTCAGAGATGGAGTTGGGTTGGGAGGGACCTTAAAGATCATCTCGTGTCATCCCCTGTCATGGGCAGGGACACCTTCCACTAGACCAGGTTGCTCCAAGCCCCATCCAACCATCCTTGGACACTTGGACACATCCACAACCTCCCCGGGCACCCTGTGCCAGAGCCTCACTGCCTTCACAGGGAAGGATTTTTTCCTAATATCCCATCCAACCCTGCCCTTGGCAGTGTGCAGCCATTCCCCTTGTCCTGGCACTACAAGCTCTTGTTTGTTCTACCAAGACAATAATCCTGTCACTTATTTAAGTGAGATTTGCAAAGGCCAAGTGGACCAAGGACTCCTGAGGTGTTGTCAGCTGAGGCCTGGCCTTTTCTCCAGGGACTCCTCCCTGAACTGAGAGTGAATGTGGTAAAATCCTCTCCCAGGGCCACCACTGTCCCTGTGCCAGTCCTTCCAGTCACTTCCACCCCCCTTAAAGATCCCCTCCAGGAATTCAGCAGCCCCTCTGCACTGGGAACAAGAAGTTTCTCCTTCTTTTTCCCTTTCCCTGAAAATCGCTTTTAAAAGAACATCCAGCACCCAATACATTGGATTGGTGTCCTTCCTTGGCTACTCACCAGATCAATGATGCCAATGCTATTCCAGCCTTGCATGATAGGGAGGAAAGAAATAAAGGTTGGGATTACCCAGCAGCCTCCCAGCATCACCGCGATGCGCAGCGGGGTCATCTTGTTCCTGTACACCAGGGGCTGGCAGCAGATGGCATAATACCTGCAAAAATGGGCAAAAAATGGGAGAGAAACGGTCAGGGGACACTTCCAAGCCTTCGAAAAGTTGAATTGTAAAGCCCTTTCTCCAACTGTTTCTCCTGCCTTTCAAAATAGAGGGCAAATAGGAGTCCGCAGCCTGCTTCCATTGGGCCTCTCGCACAGGAGCTCGGGATATTTCCACAGGTTCATGGTGACTCGCAAGGAAAAGCCAGAGTTTTCTGCTTCCCAGCCAGGGAGAACGAGGCACAGGTTAATGCTGGGGGTTGTCTGAGGTCGCAGGGCAAGGGAGAGATTCCATCTTCAGCCCTGCTCTCCCTCTGCACTGAGGGAGTCCCCACCCTCCAGGGAACATCCCTTCCTTCCAGTCAGCTTAACCAAATTTCCTACCTGCACTGGACATTTCATTTGGCAAGGCTGCAAAAGCTGTTACCACAAATTAACGAAGTCTCCCAAAGCTGTGAAAATGCCAATAAAATGAAGGGTGTTTTTCCATTTCCCAGGAATCCACCTCTTTTCCAGCTGGGCTTTAACCTTCCCAAGGACAGGGCAAAGTTGTCTTTGCACCATCAAGGGGATGTGCCCTGAACTCTCCTTCCTCCTGATCCGTTCAAAATATCCCAAGTACAACAGGTCCCTGCTCCTAAAATAGTTATGACCTAAAAATGTCTTCTCAAAGAGATAAGAAATCAGATTTTCTGTCTGTTTGGTCCCTGTGCCACCCCCTGAGGGTGGATCTTTCCATGAGGAAGGGCCAGCAAACCTAAAACTGGGAATCTGTGGCTCTAAAATTATTATTTATTCCTAAGAAGACCAAATCAGCAAATATCCAATTGCAGACTTTCAGTGGTCCTGATGTGACAATCAGTCTCAGGTTCCCAATAAAATATTTTTTGCTCTTTAGATTTTTGGATTTCAGCACACTCTGTAAAAAATTTTATGAGGTCAGCAGAACCATGAATTAGAGAAATTAAATCAGCAAGCACACGTGTGTGTATTAAAGAGCTGCTCTTGGAGATGTGCATTTATTTCATCAAGATCTGAGTGGGAACCAAGAGCTTTGTCCGAAACAGGCACAAAAATATAAGAATTTCCATTTTTCCTAAGGCTTTTTTTTTTTTTTTAAGTCATGTGGATACAACTGAATTGCTTTATTTTGATAAAATCAGATGATATATTCCACACAGAGGCTTGAAATAATATCAAAGTGTCAAAAGAAAACATTTCTTAAAAGTCTCTTTGAAACAAGATTCAAAATGTCACAGGGGAAAAACGCTGAAACAGGCATTCAACTCCTGCAATTTGACAATTCCTCCATTCTCTGGTTTCCTGTGTGCACGAAAAATCAGCCTGTTCCTCTGGAAAGTTGCACTTCCAAAGAAATGGGGTTTGCCAGGAGCTGCTCTTTGGGAGCTGGGGGTGAAATGTTCTTCTCCTGGAGCTCCAGCTCCCCTGGGCTGATCCCTGTCCCAGGAAGTGAAGTGACCTTTGAATTCCAGCAGGAATTTTTGGGATGTTCATTGGGACAGAGGGGGCTTCCCTTGGCATCAGAGCTGCTCCTCTGCCTCTCCACACGAAGGATCCAGACTTGCACTGTCGAATTGTTTCTTATCTCAAAGTCACCCACGGGAAATTGCTGCCCAGTGCTGGACATCAAAGGCGTCAAAGCCAAGTCACAAGAGACTCCATTTATTTGCAGAAAGGGCAAAAGAAGAAATCCAATAAATAAAAGGATAAAACCAGCCAAGACAGCAGCTCCCCTTTGACAAGCTGGATAAGCAAACAGGAAAGGAAAACCACTGTACGCTGCTAATTAACTACAGCAGGAAAACAATCCTTGCCAGCAGCTTGAGTGATCACATTTCTCTGCTCCTCTCTCTGCTGCAGCTGAAAGAATTAAACTGAACTGTTCCTGCTATTAAAGGCCATTAGAGTAAAAATTATGCCTGTAAAAATGACACCTTAAGCTCTCATATTTCCTCCCTCCCAGTGATTCAGCAGCAATTTTCCTCCACTTTCATGTCAAAAGATTTTATTTTATTTCATTTTCGCTGGTGCTGCTACCAGAACTTCCCCTGTGCTCAGCAAGTGGAGCTGGGCTCCTCCTGTCACTATTTTGGGTGACAAAGTGCCCTGAGCAGGGTGTGGGTGACAATTGTGCAGATTGTGAGGGAGGGAGGCAGAGGAGCACAGCACCCACTCCTCCAGAGCCCAGCAGGATTTCCATCCAAGGAATCAGATAACAGACAGTTAGTGCCAGTGCCAGTGCCAGTGAGTGCCAACAGAGAGCCTGGAAGTCACACCAGTTTCTGCAGGAGCTGGTGATTTGATGTATGTGGTGGCCTGAGCATTTAAGCAGCTATTTATTCACTGGGAGAAAAGTAATTATATCTGTGAGATTATCAATAGTTTTAGTCAGAGGCTGGAATAAAGACGTGCTCTGGATTTCTGCTTCATTTCAAGCCAGAGCTGCTTTCCTGGGCTCACAAGGAATATCTGTTATGTGCTGCTGTGGGTGTGATGGATGAACATAAAATGCAATATATACACATGATTAATACCATGTCCAGGCCCAATTAAATATTAATTCTCTCTATTATCAGCCAAGTTCCTAGCAAATGTTCACTTCCCTGTTACCTACAGCAGAGCTGCTGATGTGAAACCTCCTCTCCTCCGCAATGACATTCTCCACTGAAGGGGAAAGACAGGAATCCCCTCCCGGAGCTGCAGCTCTTCCAATAAAGCAGAGGTTATTAAAACACTTTTCCTTTTCCCTATCAGACATTTTTTACAGGAATGAATCAAGTGCTAACATTTTACAGGTGGCTGAAAAGAAGAAATCCATCATTTCTCTGGCCTTACGGCTCTTCTGGCCTCTGCAGAAATCAGGGAATCACAGGGAAGGGACTTTGGAAGGGATCTTCAAGATCATTTAATTCCACTCCTGCCTTGGGCAGGGACAACTTCCACTGTCCCAGGCTGCTCCAAGCCCCATCCAGCCTGGCCTTGGGCACTGCCAGGGATCCAGGGGCAGCCACAGCTTCTCTGGGCACCCTGTGCCAGGGCCTCCCCACCCTCCCAGGGCACAATTCCTTCCCAAATCCCATCCATCCCTGCCCTCTGTCATGGGAAGCCATTCCCTGGGTCCTGTCCCTCTCTTTCCCTCTTCCCTCGGGCACTGGAAGTTCCAGTTGGGAAGCCCTGCAGTTCCACACCCTGGGTGTGACTGGCAGCAGCAGCATCCAGCTGTGGGCCCTGGCAAGGAATGATTTATTTCTCCAAACACCTCCTCAGCCCCGTGGCTGTGGAAAAGCTGCCCTGGAGTGCTCAGCTCCTGCCTCAGGCCTGGTGAGGCTCTGCCCACACCACTGCTCCTTCCTTGCCTCCCGGGCACTACAGAAATAGAATTCCTGAGCTGCAGGAGAGAATTCCTTGCCCTTGGAGAGAAATTAGAGGATCTCCCTGGTTTGCAGCGCAAGTTGGAGCTGGGAGCCTGTAGGCACTACCCTGCAAGGAGCTCTTTAGCGATCACAGACAGACAAATCCACCCCCAGCCTTATTAACAGCCTGGCTCCGGGGGTGGCCCACGCTTCAAAGCATCTGGTGTCATGTGCATATGTAAAATGATGTACAGAGCATATGTTGGATCAGCACTGGGGCCAGGATGAGACACAGAACACGCACTGAGCGCTCACACTGAGTAATATTGCACCCCCCTCAAATCATCTAGGAAAAAAGAAGCCAAGAGGATGGGAAAACTGGAAAAAAGAAGACAAAAGGATGGGAAAACTGTGGGTGCTACTGGCTCTCTCCCAGAGTTAGGGTGCAAGAGCCAAGCCCTCTGTCAGAGGGAAGTCACTGCCCCTGTCCTTGTCCCTCAGGGAATCCAGACTGGGACGAGTCTCCAGCTGAGCCCTGACCAAGTGATGAACCTAAGGAGCCACAATTTCAATTTATTTGTGCTTGTGGGAAATTAATCCAGCACTGCTGTTGCTGATACTTCAGTGAAAACAGGTTCTGGCCTCTGTTTAGCCAGATTTTAACATTTTTTTGGAAAGAACAGCTCTTTCTATTTTCCTTTTTCCCACTGAGCAAATAAGCTTTGGGCTCTCATTGTGCCAAAGAAAACAAAGTTCTGCATCGTTGGTCCAGAAAAAGAAAATGTCCTAAAATGATTACATCTAACAAAATTAAAGTCTTATTAGAAAAACAACGGCCTGCTGGTGTTGAGATAATTACACTGAGAAAAATGCTAAAGAGAACAGTTAATTGGAGCTGGATAAATTTAGCAGGGAATACAAACAAATGTATGTTGCCAAATGGGGAGAGAGGGCTCCTCCACGGTCCCCGTGAGGTTGAGGTGTGTGGAGGGTTATTGGCAGCGAGAGCGGCAAAATAAATGAAATATTTCTAGAGGGTTTGCAAAGATTAATAAAGGACAGGACATCCCTCAGCCTGTGCTGTCGCCATCTGCTCTGGGATTTTCCTTAATGCTCCCGGACCTGGATTCTGCAAACCCTGGGATGGTTTTCTGGCTGGCAGGGACAACTCCACAGTTGTGTCACCTCTCAGCCTCGGGACAGGCTCCAGCTGTCCCTGCTCAGCCCCTTCCTGCGCTGCCTCTCTGTTCTCCCACCTGAGCTGTCTGAGACCCAGGTCAAACAGGCACAGGGAATTTACAGCCTGGGCAGAACTCCAGCTGGAATTTGGGGCATTCAATCAGTCTGTAACCATGAATTACTGACAGCTATTCAAAGTTTAATAATTGTCCCCACTAACAACCTCCCCGTGGCCCTGGACAGCCAGGGATGCTCCACGGGGCACCGCTGGGCACAGCGGCTTCCTCCCGGCCTGGGAAAACACCCTGTGCTCCCAGCCATGGCCTGGGCACCCTTTGGGCACCCTTTGGGCACCAGTCAGTCCCTCGTGCCTGTCTGTGGTGCCGTGGAAAGGGGATGGGCAGGGAATGCTGTGCTGGAGCCCTGCGAGCAGGGCAGGGGCAGGGCAGTGCCCACCCCGTGCCCCTCAGAACCACGCTCCGTGCCCTGGCACAGGACAGGGCTGGCACAGCATGCCACCACACGCCTTGGGAGGCTTTAAACCATCACCTCTCCCACGGGGACGGTGCTAACTTGCTGCCTGAGCAGTCCATTAACGGTAATTAATGTTTGCAACCGGCACGACAAGCATCTGTCCCTCTGCTCTGACGCTCTCTGGGTGCATCTGCCGTGCTGCAGCCCTGGTTTAGCAGGGATTTTGGGCCGTGCCTGAATGTAGGATCGGTTTGGGATGGACAAACACACTCAGGGCTGGTTTGTGGTGTGCAAATGTCCAAAACACTCCAGCAAGCAGAGGATCCAGCAGAGACACAGCCTCAGGGGGACCTTCCCAGGCTGGCACAGCCAGGAGGGCGCAGGAAGCAGGGAGAGGAGGCTCCAACTGCATTAAAAGGTGCCAGATGTGCACCCAAACCCAAACCCACAGACATTTAGGACCTGTTTGTTTCTCTGTTGTTCTCCCCACCCCACAGAGGGTTTGAGAAGTAATTGCATTGCAAATTGGACTGCAAATATTGGAGGAGAAAATTGCCTCTCCTGACAGGTTCGCTGTATTCGGAGACTCCATCAGAGCTTCTGGGTCTGTTTATCTGCAGTGCAATTATTTTTTATTGCACTGGCACAAAGAATGGACATGTATGCATAAAACATGCCATAAATAAATATTTCCAGGGTAAATCTTTCTATTATATTAGAATATCAAAGAGATGATGAGAAAGCATAAGGCAGTGGCAGCAAACTTTGGATTCAGTGAGCCCTGAGATACCTTTGCTACCTTGGAAAATCCCTTTTCCAACTGAGACTGACAGGGGCTCTCTGCAGTACTTTTCTCCCTGTGTCTGAGCAGTAAAATCAGTTTATTATGTGGTGATTTCTCCAGATTTTCTCCAATGCCTTTGAGAATTCGAGCCTCAGTGCTTGTTTCCTTCTTTTCCAGAGGCAGCAGTGGAAATAGATACAAGACATTATCAGATAAAAGTCTTTTCAAGCAACACTTTGTGAATATGTTGAAGGGAATGACTTTCCAAACGGAGTCTTTAGGATTAGATTAACCACCCAGTTATCTTAAAAAACCCCGAAAAACTTACACTTGTATGCCCTGAAATAAAACAGAAGGCAGGAAATAGATCACAGAAAAAATACCAACTAGAAGCAGCACACTCCCATAAATTCTGAATGAACACAAGAGCAAACAGCTAAAAAAATTGAATTAAGCCCTGGGAAGGAAGCAGTGCTGCCCCTGCAGCCCAGGGAGGGATCGATGCTGAGCTGAGTCACCCTTCCCTCACAAAAACCTCTCATTCATGCACCTGCTCTGCCCTTTTGGGGCCATCCACCACCTTCTCCTCTTCTATTCTGGCCCCTTCACACTGTTCTCAATCAGTTCTCACTGTGGAAAAAACCAGCCTCAAACCAACTGAGAAATGTCAGAGAAACTCAAAGTTTCTGCCAGGAACCTTGAAAGCCAAGAGCTGAGGTGGAGGGGTATCCTTAAAGCATCAACTCCAAGCCAAGGCTGTCACAGGATGCTGGGCACAGATGGGCACAGGCAGCAGCTCTGGATGTGGGGGGTCTCCAGGAGGGCAGGAGAAAGGTGGAGCCTCCCTTCTGTGCCCCCCACAGGAGGTTCCTCATCCCCTGCTGCAGATCCGGGGGTGAAATCCCATTTCCCCTTCTCTCCACAACCCTCTCTATTTAATTAAGAGCCTGGAGAATGAAACTCCAACATTTCAGAGAGCAAGGGCACGTCCAGAGCACCTGCTGTCCTGCTAATTGGCTCAGAGTGGCAATTTGTCAATGGTTTGAAGATAACGAGCTTCCCATTTGTGTTCCAGCCATCTAAACTTGCAGATAAGGACAGGAGCTGTGGCTGTTGGACGTCAGCTTCTCTCTGGATACAAAACTGCCTGTGCTGCTGTCTCCCACCCCAGAGCAGTGCTGCCCATCAATACAGAGGTTAAGCAACTTTTTTTTTAAAGTCTGGCTGCACTCAGGCTCTCAAGATATTGAAATACCACACATTTAAATATCAGCTGCCACAATGACAAGAATAATTATGGTTATTTTGGCCCTGTTAACAATACTAAGTAACAGTATTTTTAAAGGTATTGAAATCTCCACACAGAATTAAAAGAAAAAAAAAAAGCTCTAAAGATTATCAGAAGAATAGCCAAAATGTTTTCTACTGAGTGTTTATCTTGTGAAAAATTCTTACAGAAGTTCTGCCATTTACTCTGAAAATCTGCAGACAGCAGTCAAACAGAATTGCTCATCATAAACTATTGAGGCTTTGGGCTTTATTTTTAAGTGGCAAGAAAAGTTTGAAAGAAAGGAAAGTTTTTAGGATCTCCCAGGAGATTTAGGCTGGAAAAGACCTTCAAGATCATCCCGGGCCACATCCCCACCTTGTCCCCAGCCCAGAGCACTGAGTGTCACATCCAGGTGACACCTCAAGGGATGGGCACTCCAAACCTCCCTGGGCACTTCCGAGGCCTGGCCACCCTTTCCATGGAGAAATTCCTGCTGGTGTCCACCCTGAGCCTCCCCTGGTGCAGTTTGAGGCTGTTCCCCCTCACCCTGTCCCTGTTTCCTGGGAGAGAGGAACAGAGAGCAATGTCCCTGCTGGAAAACGCCCTGCAGACGATGCCCCTCCCTCTGCCACAGCTCAGCTCCCTCCTTTGGCCACATTCCAGGTGTCTTTACTTCAAAGAAGGAGCAGAACCACACCTGGTCAGTGCTGCCAACAGAGCTGTGCACAGAACAACCCAGACCCCCACCATAAATCTCATTCCATCCCAGGTTTCTCTGCCCTCACTGGGATTCTCTCCAAAATCAGCCACTGGGAGAGATTTATTGCTCTGCCATCCCAAGCAGGTCCATCGTTGCCCTCTGGCAGCTCAGGATAACCAAGAATGCAGCAGAGACTTGGAGCAGAGCCACTCTGCAGCTCGTACCTGTCCAGGGAGATGCAGCAGAGGTGCAGGATGGACGCTGTGGTCAGCAGCACGTCCAGGGATGTCCTCACCAGGCAGAACATCTCTCCATAGATCCAGTTGTCCTGAACCAGCTCGATGGCTCCAAAGGGCATCACCAGCACCGACACCAGCAGGTCAGCAAAGGCCAGGGAAACAATGAAATAGTTGGTCTTGATTTTCCTGCAAATCAGGTCACAAAATTAGGGTGGGTTCAGTGCAGCAGCCTCCGCACAAAGATAGAGGTTTCAGCCTGAGGTTGGGTTTAATCTGCTCCATCACACTAAAAGCCCCTCTCTAACACACTCCTCACTTTCTATGGTCATCCCTGGCTTGCTCCTGGTTTTTAAAGCCAAATACCCACCATTTTCCTGGCATAAACACATCTTTCTGCTCACCCAGAGGAGGCAAATGGATGCTCACAGGTCCCTGCATGTGGCTCAGCCTCACAGCTTGCACTGGGGACTCTGGGGTGGAGGAGGGGGATTTTATTTTAACTTGTAAATGGAGAAAATCCTTCTAGAAAGCACTGAGAAGAATCTAGACTGAAGCTGTAATTTTAACTTGAAGAGTACTTTTTAAATCACAACAATAAAATAGAATTAAATCCATTAAAAATCCCACGCAGCACATGAATAGAGGCTGTTAAATCTCTCTCTCTGCTCCTAAGGCTGGGCTGATAATTCCCAAGGTTAGCAGCAGCCTTGAGACAGGAATTGTGCCTGTGACCCCCTCAAATCATGGGCAGCATTTGCTAAGTTGTGGTGGTGCTGCACAATCACAAACAGACCTCGGCCTCAATGATGAGCTCATTGGGAAACCTGAGATGGAAGAGGGGCAGAGGCCAACCTGTTTCTCCAGGGAATTGCTGCTTAGCTCTGTTTTTCAGTGATTTGCCTGGTTTTCTACACAGGATGCTAAAAGGATGAGGATGGGAATGAAAATGGTGCAATGAAAATGGTGTGAGATGAGCTGAGGGCAGAGCAGGACTGCAGGTCAGGGACATCTCCCTGGTGGCAGCTCCTGCCCTCAGCTCCTCAGGAGGGGTTTGTCCCCGTGCTGGCCACCTGGGCGGGCTCACCTGAGCTGCCTGTCCCGGCACACGGCCACCATGACCAGCAGGTTGCCCAGGATGGCCATCAGGATGACGGCGGAGATGAAGGAGAGCAGCACGATCTTCTCCGCGATGCCGAAGCCCTCACTCGAACTGCGAGCACACGGGGAGACGAGAGAGAGAGAGAGAGAGAGAGAGAGGG
>VZTG01003990.1:234-26095 GCA_013397845.1 Melanocharis versteri
CTCGTCCAGTTTCTCTCTCCTGCCGTGCCCCAGCCCCTCGGCCGGGCCAGGCGAGGCAGGAGCGGCCGCTGCCGGCGCCCACCCCGTTCCCTCCGGGGATGCGGGAGCCCCAGAGCGCTGCCCCTGGGAACGCTGCCCGGCTGAGGGGCACCGGAGGGCACCATGAGCGGCGGCAGGTTTGATTTCGATGATGGAGGCGCCTACTGCGGGGGCTGGGAGGGGGGCAAAGCCCACGGGCACGGCATCTGCACCGGCCCCAAGGGCCAGGGCGAGTACTCGGGTTCCTGGAACTACGGCTTCGAGGTGGTGGGCATATACACGTGGCCCAGTGGCAACACCTACGAGGGCTACTGGTCCCAAGGCAAGAGGCACGGCCTGGGAATCGAGACCAAAGGACGGTGGGTTTACAGAGGCGAGTGGACCCATGGCTTTAAGGGACGGTACGGCGCGAGGCAGAGCATGAGCAGCGGAGCCAAGTACGAGGGCACATGGAACAATGGCCTGCAGGATGGCTACGGCACCGAGACCTACGCTGACGGAGGTAAGGGTGGCTCCAGAGGGAATGGGAGGGGGATGAACAGCGTCACACCCAGCCTGTGGCAGCAGAGGTCGCATGGTGTCTCTGCTGAAGGGGTGACCTGGTCGTGTCCCCACTAGTGAGATCTAGACAGGTACAGTGTTCTACAATGAACCATTGGGGTGCTTCAGTCAAGAAGGGGAGCTTAGGGTGCAACCATCTCATCAACGTGTGCGTGTCCTGATTTTCCCAGTTGGGCACAGCACGCGTGGCTCACCATCTGCAGACACGAGCGAGGAGCAGCAGGAGCATTGCCCCAAGCTGCCCTTAAGTGTCTGTATTGGTAGTTAACACCAACCAACTTAATTTTGTGCAGTCCTTGACTCCTGGTTCCACAGGGCCTGGTTATTGCAGCTTCTGGCTGAACCAACCCCGAAAGCCCCAGCTGGTGCACGACCACAGCGAGCCGCGCGCTCGCTCACCAGGCAGCGAGTTGTGAATGTTCTCGTGTCGGATATAAGCCACCCACAGCATCCCAGCATGCTTTCCCTGTGCATTAAACACTGCCTGCATGCCTCTGACAGGCTGCCTGCACATCTGCTTTGCCAAAGAGTTTTGATTGAGTCCTGTTTAGAATACGTCGCCACATGCCTTTGCACTAAATAAATCCCTTCGGTTATTTGGAAGGTTTCAACCCCTGCTACTACACAACTGCACCGCGTAGTCAGATATTTGTTGTGCTCTGTAAATGCTCGGTCTAATTGTGTTCTTGCATTAGTGGCAATTCTGGGGTTAGAAACATTGCAAGAATTTTTGTGCAAGTAATTTTGTAGCTCTCCAGCACTGTAATGTTCTGGGCTGCTACATTTAGGATAGCTAAATAGAGAGGGTGATTTGAAAGAAATACCCTTCAAAATATGGATCAAAATTGCATCTATATTTATCTAGGACAGGCAGTGGAGTTAGGTTATCAAGCAAAATAACTATAATAATATAAGTCTTCAGAATGAAAAGCATCACATTCATAGGCATTAGAAAAATGGACTAATTCAAGACTGGCTTTCCGGGCTATGTTTTTCATAAATATTTCTCAATGAGTTGTGTGGGTGTGTGGCTAACATTAAGCCTGAGAATACAATCTTGAAGTTGACCCATTTTCCTTGTGCCCTTGGAGGTTGTAGGTACAGACACGAACTGACACATCCCTCCAGCTCCTTAAATTTTCCCCCCTCTCTGTCCTGTGTCCATGGAATGGTTTAATGGGTGCAGGGTGCATAGCTAGTTCAGTGCACCTTCCTGTGAGGCCATAAGACGTGTAGGTGACATGGAAGGGGTGCTCTGATGAGTACAGAGCAGCAATCAGGTAACTGTCAGCAACGGCTGCCATTGGGAATTTCATTCTGGAGATGTCACGGTCTCCTTTGAATTTGCACGGTTGCTTCCTTGCTGCTTCCTAAAATGCAAATCCTTCTAAGGGTGAAGGGCTCCTGGAATTCCAGTTCATGTTCTGGGGGAGAATTTTGAGTGGTAAGGCTTGACCTAGGGGTTTGATTAGATCTTGGACTGAAAGCTTGGGACAGAAGAGTGGGAAAGATGAGCCAATGCTTTCTCCTGTAAGGATATACAATATCCTGCTTCTGTCAGCACAGCGCTCCCCGGGGTGTTGTCCCTCACCCAGGAACGTGCCAGCTGCATGATCCCTGTTGCCACTCGAGGCTGGCAGTTTAGCCCTGATCCATGAAGATGTGTCCTGCCAAAACACTGAGCTCAGCCCCACGAGGCTCACGAGGGTTTTGCTGGGGTGCCCAGTGGCTGCTCCGTGTGCTGGGTCATCACACCCTGGCTGATCTGAGCTGTTCATTCAGTGTGAGCCTCTCTGATGGCACAGGGGCCTGGAGAAAACTGCAGCCAAAGCCAGGGATCACCATCCAGCATCACATCTGTAGGACAGGGCTGGAATGGTCTCACTGACCTGCAGGACCGTTTCCTGTTCCACCTCCTCACCTGCACACAATAACCACCTGCAAGATCCAGATGTGGCCAGACTGCTAATGGGACCTGTTAATGTTTGAATTTGAGGTTGCCAAGATAAACATCTGGAAAGACTTTGGATATCTGCTGTCCCTCGAGTAGGGGACACGATTCCCAAGCCCCTTGGAAGCCAGCCACACGAGGAAAACGGCTCTGGGAATGTGCAGCTCTTGCCAGGTCGTCAGAAACTTTAGGTCATGGTTGGACTGCTTGCAGATTTCAGGGAAATGTAGCTGATTCTGATGTTTTAAAATAGACTTTAACTTTTTATATATACATATATATATAGAAAAACATAAAAATTTACATTTCAAGATACACTTAAAATATAGGGTTGTCTGTGTTTGAATCTTATGTCTGGCCAAGATTGGTGGCTAAAAAAAGCCCAAATCTGGAGTGAAGCTTTTTGAAATCCCATATAGATTTTTGGTGTCTAATAAGAGCCAGGGTCATGGTGCAGTTTAGCCCAGGCATGGTGTGGGTTATTTGCTTTTTCTCCCCACTACCAAAAGCCTATTTTTGTGAAAGCTATAGCAGACTGATGGCTTTAAGGAGCCTTCTGTAACAGGGACTGAGATCAGCCAAGGGGTTCAGAGCCCCTGGTGTGGCTGGGCAGATACAGTGACATTCTGATGTATTTCTTTGGGTATCCAAGCTGGTTATCCCTGTGCGTGCTGCGGTCACCAGGGAAGAGCTCGGAGCCCTTCAGAGGGGCAGAATGCTCTGGCTGGAGCAGACAGTGAGTGGGGTTGTGGAAGGCATAGCATGAAGGAACTCATTGTTCTGTAACATAAGCTATGAGTAAACATGTAGTTATTTGGCTTTGCCTGGTGAGTTTTCTCCATGCTGTAGGGAAGGCCTCATTTTTTGGATACTTTTGTGCGTTTGACTGTGAGTCAAAACCTTGAGTCAAGTCTTACTGCAGAAATAAATCTCACTGTTAATGGTGAATTGCTGCATACCCGTGATCCAGCCCAAAGCCCATCTTTGCTGTACAAATAACTGCTTGTATGTATCTACATGGGGGGAAAAAACCTCACTTGCAATCCCAGCAGCCTAAAACCAACTTATTTTTGATACTGCAATTTGTTCTCTAGGGTGCTAAGGAAAACAGCGGTGTCAATTAACCACGGGGAAACAATTAGACCAGTCAGTGATCACAAGACCACGGAAGAGGGGAAAAGAAATGCAGAAGTGCTTTACTGGGGAGGTGAAATGGGTGATCTGTGGCAGGGCAAGTGCAGTGGAAAGGGGCTTGGACTGGGACAGAAGGAGCAGCATCCACGGGATTGTGGCTGGGAAAGGAGGAAAGGGGCCTGGGAGAGCCACAATGGTGCTGGCTTTTTTCTGCTGCCTCTGTAGCAAAGCTCCTGCCTGGCTGAGTGTGACCCATGAATTAATACAGTGAATTTTTTTACCTCTCTAGGTGGTTTCCTTTGCCTTTCTTTCCCAGCCTGTCAGACAGTACTGCTGACACCAAAAAGCAGCACTCTGTTTTTGCTGGCCTGTCCTGCACATGGTGCTGTGAATTGTTTAAATGTCCCTGGCCACTTACACTGAGTTCTAACCCGCCTGTCATCGCAGTGTCTGGGTGACAGCAGGGCACTGTTGGGCAGGGATGCGATTTGAGCTGTTTGCATTATTTACATGGTTGTTTGTATTATTTACATTCATCACTAATTATATGGGAGCCTTGAGACAGGCTGGGAAGGGGAAGTGTGTCACTGCTGGTGATGGGATCTTGCTGCTGGGCTGGAGGGCACTGGGAGCTGAAGCTTTTGCATTTGATGCAGCTGTGTGCCATCCCATCCTGCTGCCAGGGTGAAGTGGAGGGTGCTCCCACCCCTTTGGAGCGTTTGGAGGTGAAGGCTGCAGGGATGTCAGTTCCATCAATCCTACAATTTAATCCCTGCTGTCCTATTGAAGTTACCCCAGCAGCATCACCTGCTTTTGGCTGGGGCTGTGCAGAGGTGGTGAATTGTATTCCTGGGGGTTGCAGAGGAGCCAGTGGTTTTTTGTCATTAGGACAAGTAAAAATGCAGCCAGTAAAGGATTATTGGGGTCCTGTCCCCCATTAATCACACCCCAATGGGATGAGGTGGCTCTGTCCCACTGCCCTGATGAACCACCAGGGCTGGGGAGGCGGGGAAGTGGGCTCTGTCCCATTTTCATCCTAAACAGAGATTTATTTGTTCCACATCCATTGCTTTTTAATTATTTTTTTCAGAACCTCCGATGCGCGTGAGCTGGTGGCAGCCTGGCTGACAGCCCTGCATGCTGCCTGTCCCCCCTTGCCCAGGCTGCGTTGGTGCTGGGCTGTGGTGGTGGTTCGGGGACGTGCAGCCCTGTTGCACAGGGATTTTGCACAGGCCCGTTTTCTCTTGGGCTGGCTGCACTGGGCCGTGCTGGTGGGGCAGGGCTTGGCTCTGCTCAAACCCTGCGTGCCCTGACGCACGGCCGCCGGCGCCTCCAGCCGCTCCCTGCAGCCTCTGGCCCCGCTCCAGGGCTGGTCTGTGGCCCTGCCCTGGCACGAAGCCCCAGCCGGGCAGGGAATGGCAGCATGACAGGGACATGGCAGTGCCCGCTCACCCCGGCCTTGGCTGGGCAGCCGTGGGCCGCACCGCGCCGGTGCCCTCTGTTCATCCAGGCAGGGCTGGCAGCTCTGCTCACAGGGACGAGGTCGCTTGTGCTGCAGGGGCTGGAATCAGGGAGCAGAGACCAGCCTGCAGAGCTGGTGTTGAGCCCCGTGTTGAGGGTGGCACCCCATCCCTGCTCCCTGGAGACCCACTGTGCCATGTGGCATTTCCCACCCAGCTGCCTCTGGTGCTGTTCGGGGGGACAGACGGGGCTGGGGCTTTGCTGGAGTGCAGCAGCTGCTCTGACCTGACCCCTGAGGGGTGGCTGAACCCCTCTAACCTGCAAGACTTTTCCAGAGTTCCTTTTCCAGGGAATTAACATGGCGGCATTACCAGCTGCAGCCTGATACGTGTGAAGTTGTTCCCATCCTCGGAGAAGGTCTCCAATGTCACCCTGATCGTGTGTCAGCCCTGCTCGCTGGCTG
This sequence comes from Melanocharis versteri, assembly GCA_013397845.1. Lineage (NCBI taxonomy): Eukaryota > Metazoa > Chordata > Aves > Passeriformes > Melanocharitidae > Melanocharis > Melanocharis versteri. The sequence continues at coordinate 5,844 of VZTG01003990.1, forward strand.
GGCGGGTGGGATGGAGCACTGACCTCACCCGGGAGGGGCATGGGGCACTCTGGGGGTCTCTGTAACTTCACTCTGCACTAGGAAGACTCATCATTTTACGGAGAGGGATTTGGGAGCACAGTGAGGAACATGCCCAGACGCCTGGGATCTCCAGTGATGGTCCTTGACTCCAGGCTCGTGCCCAAACCCATGCGTATTTTTCCTTATTTTCCCCTAGCAGAGCTTCAAGCTCTTCCAAGAAAATCAGCAATGGCCCCTTGCTCTGGCAGATGACTCCCCATGGCTGGCTGCAGTCTGCAGAAGCTCTGTACTACCTGAACCCTTACTTTTTTTGTAGGGGAGACCAACTGTTTATGGGGACCCCAAAATCCCCTATGTCACAGGGTGGGCAGGGGCTGGCTGGGGGCAGCTCACCCAGGGCAGCAGCTGCTGCTCACTCGGGCACTTCTTGTCTTTCCTGGCCCTCAGCACTGTAAGTTAACACTCCACAGGCGGGTCCAAAGAGGATTTCAACGAAACCTGAAGCTTGGGAGGAGAGATTATGCTGCAGAAGTGGCCTGGGAGACTGTAAAATATGCACTCCCACAATCGCCAAAGAAGGAACTGGATTTGCTCTTTGGGGAGCAGGGTCATCCCTGGGCTCAGTAGTAGTGTCTGAGGGGGGAGATTAATGCCTTGAAGATGGGTCACCCCCTTCCATCTCAGCCTAGCCCTGGCTGAGCCTCCCCAGGACCGTGGGAGTGCCTGCTCTCCCAAAATCATGTGTCTTCTGCTAGGTCACTGCTTTTTGCAAACCAGGTTTAAGACAGATGTCTGTGAAAATACCCCCAGCACGGCTGACCCTTTGCTTACATGAAGCAGCAGCACCTGGGACAGTAAAGGAATAGAGTGGCCTTTCCAAAGGCGTTTGTGCTCCCCCATCACCCTCTGCCTGTGCCCCAGGCCGAGGGAGCTGCTGGCAGCCTCTGTTCCACAGGGTGCTGGTCTGGGGTGGGCTGGCCCATTCCAGGCCCTGTAATGCCAGGAGTCAAGTGGAATGCTGCCTTTGTTTTGGGTGGTTTGCTGGTTTCTGAGGCAACTGCATCTATAGATTGATGAGAGCCAGGCTGGGAAGATGGCTTGTCCCAGACTCATCCCATCCCATCCCATCCCATCCCATCCCATCCCATCCCATCCCATCCCATCCCATCCCAATCCACAGGGCTCAGGGGTGCTCTGACCTTCCCTGTGCTGGCGTGGTGAGTGCTGTGCATGAAGGCTGCCTGCTGCCCCACCAGCCCCCTGCCCTTCCTAGGAGCTCTTCTTGTGGGACCTCTGATGCAGCTGATTTAAGTCTCTTGACATCCTGGTGAGAAAAGTCAGAGTGGGGGTCTCCAGCTCTCTGCTGGAGCCTGCAAATGTGCTCCCCCTGTGGGATCAGGGGGTCTGGAGAGCAGCAGTGTCCCAGTCCTTCAAGGTGTCACTGCCAAAGTCCTGCTGGTTCTTACCAGGGTCCTGTAGCCAAGGTGCAGCCCTGGCCATGGTGAACACGATCCTTTCTGTGTCTCCCATCATATGACAGTCTGCCCTCTTGAGCTGGGTCTGGAGGAGCATGGTGGGGTGGTACTTTTCGGGGCAGAGCTGAAAGAACCCCACACAGAGCTGCTTCTCTCCTCCCTTTTTTGCCCATCTCTTGCTTCGTGCAGTGTGGCAGAAGCCATATGTCAGGGCCGAGGAGATGTGGCTTCAGGTACCAGGGCAGTCAATGGACATTGGGATCCTGACTCAGGGGTCTAGAGCTGGTCCTGGCAGCCTACAAGTGACCGGCTGCAGAACAGGCTGAAAGGGACTTGTCACCAGGCCAAGGAGAGATGTGCCACTGCAGCTCACATGCCCGCTGGGGCTGCTGCCACCCTCTGCACAGCCCAAACCCCACCCCTCGGGGCTGCCTCCCGCTCCCTGCTCTGGATGAAAATCCAGATCCCATACAGTAAGTGGCTTTGGGTTTGCACCAGTGTCATCAGGTGCCTCAGTCCCTTTCCAACGAGCTGTCACCTGCCAGCAGAGCCTTTTGGGCTGGTGTCCTCTGCTCCCTCGGCACTGATGCTTTTGCGTGCGGGTGAGCACCAGTGGAGCTGGGGTCAGTGTGACACCACAGCTCAGCTCCCTTCGCTCTGCCAGGACCAAGCTGCCGTTTCACCGTGCCCCTCTTGTCTCCCGCAGGCACGTACCAGGGCCAGTTCACCAACGGCATGCGGCACGGCTACGGCGTGCGGCAGAGCGTGCCCTACGGCATGGCCTCGGTGGTGCGCTCCCCGCTGCGCACATCGCTGTCCTCGCTGCGCAGCGAGCACAGCAACGGCACCCTGCCCCAGCAGGACTCGCCCGCCGCCAACCCCGACAGCCTGCCGCTCTCGCCCACCATCACCCGCGGCGGCTTCGCCCTCAGCCTCTACGCGGACGCGGAGGCCGGCAAGCCCAAGAAAGGGGGGCTCTTCCGCAGGGGCTCCTTGCTGGGCAAGCTGAAGAAGTCCGAGTCCAAGTCATCCCTGGCCAGCCAGAAGAGCCGCGTCAGCTTCCTCAAGAGCGAGAGTGGGATCAGCTCGGCTGCCAGCGATGCCACCTCCACTGTCAGCCTGGGCGAGGGCGCCGAGGGCGAGGAATACACCCCCTTCGAGTCCGACATCGACGCCACCACCACGGAGACCTACATGGGCGAGTGGAAGAACGACAAACGCGCCGGCTTCGGCGTCAGCGAGCGCTCCAGCGGGCTCAAGTACGAGGGCGAGTGGCTGGACAACCTGCGGCACGGCTACGGCTGCACCACGCTGCCCGACGGCAAGAAGGAGGAGGGCAAGTACCGCCACAACGTCCTGGTCAAGGGCATGAAGAAGCGTGTGATACCCCTCAAGAGCGCCAAGATCCGGCAGAAGGTGGACAGGAGCGTGGAGGGGGCTCAGAGGGCAGCAGCCATCGCCCGGCAGAAGTCAGAGATTGCGGCATCCAGGTGGGTGCTTGGAGCTCCGGCACGCGGGTTCCCGTGGTGATGGTCCCCATCCCATGTGTTCAGGAGCTGTCCTTTTCCTCATCCCCTCTCCTGTGCCCCTGCAGCCCTGGTGCAGAGGGGAGGTGCTGGACAGCAGGAGCTGTTACCAGCCCTGGCACTCAGCAGGATGGGGAGCACCCTGATGCTGTGCCAGGCTGGCAGAGCCGCTGGGCATTGATGGGGCAGCATGAGAAACAGTGGGGTTTGATGGTGACAAATCCCACAGGCTTATGAGCAGCAAGATGTGTCTCAGACAAACTGAGGCTGCAGCACAACACAGCTTGGCCCTGGAGCCCCAGGTGTGGCTCTGTGGGGAGTTTGTGGGATGCATTAGGGTTGTCAGTTTTAGCAGCTCGGTGTAATTGCTCCACTGTCCCTCCTGGGATGGAGGAGAGAGGAAATAAGAGCGGCTTCAGGGTCTGCCTGGAAAGGGCAGGGAAAATTCTCCCCCTCCAGCTCACATCCCTGCCTGTGCCTGAGCTGAGTTGGCAGCACACTCCTCCTGCAGCATTCCTGCCAGTCTCAGAGCTGACCTGGCAGAGAACAGAGGTCTGGGAGGCAGGGTCAGAGCCTTCACTCCTCTCCTCTTCCTTGGGGAAATGTGGTCGTAACAGTCCTTGAGGTTTCACCTGACCTCACCAAGAAAACCTCGCTATGCACTAGCTTTGCTCAGCTGCTGGGCAGTGGCTGTGACTCCATGGCTGTCCTGTCTCACTCCTTTTAATTCCTGTTTAATTATCAGTTACTTCATTATCAAGTAGAGGGAGGAAATAAATGAGGAGGACTGCTATTCCCAAACCTCATTTCACTCTTTGGAGAAACCCCACTTTACTCTCCTGGCAGCCATTTCTTCTCCAAACTTCTGTGGGGAGCACAATTGATTTTTTTTTAACAAAACCCAGTTGCCTCAGGGACTAGTGGAGAAAACCCAGCAGGATTGCGAGTGAAGCTTCTTGCAGGGCCAGCTAGGATAAAAATAACAGGCTGGGGTGGCGTGGGGCCCTGGATCCTCCTGGCAGGGCAGGCTCAGCCCGACACCAGCTCTGCCCTGCCCGGGAAAAGCGTGTGGCCACGGCGTGAATAAGGAGGCTGGAGCTGCAAATGCTGCTCCCCGAGAGCTTGGCTGGTTTACACAAACCTCTTTTTATTATACACTATTTACACTTTGCATCAAGAGCGGCTCTGCAGTGTTTTCAATCAGGGGCTGGAATGCGCCCGCTGCCCTGGCGGGGGACTGCATCCCTCCCCAGTGCGGCCGGGGAATAATTTCCTATTAAGGAAACCTTGGAGCTGGAGGAAATAAGATGTGGAAGCTGGTTTCCTCCAGGGAGCCCTCAGCCAGCAGACCCTGCAGTGGTGTGGCTGCTGGGCAGGGAAGGGATCATTGTGCTCACCAGCAGCGTGGAGCCCGAGTCCTGTTCCTGCAGCACTGCTTCCAGCTGAGCTGGACCTGCTGGGAGAGGGGAATTCAGGCTCCCCGTCCTGTAAACTATAGCTCAGTGTTTCCATCAGTGTTTATTCCTCGTGTATGTTGCTCAGGGCAGAGCCACTCTCTCTACCTGATCCTTTTGTAAATCCGGTTCGTGCTCTCCTTCCTCCTCCTTTCAGCTCAGATTTAGGGTAGAGAGTAAATCTACATAATTTTTCCTGGAGAAAGTCCTTAGTTTAAACCCCAGCTCTGCCACCAGCTTTTGCTTGGGCCTTGAACCTTGCCTCAGTTTCCACACCCAGGGCAGAGTAATTGCAGACAGATTGTGAAAATGGATTATTACAGTTTATAGAAGGGCTGCACTGTCATTAGCATTGCCTGAGCTCATAACTGTGAGATGGAGCTTTCTAGATGGAGCATTTGTATTTCTCCTCGGATGGCAGTGTGTCCCTTACCCAAAAAAATGCCTTTGAGGCTACACCCATCCTTTCCTGGGGGAAGATATGGCATTTCTATATGTAAGATTGTTACTAAGCACTAATTATCAGGACACAGCAGGTGGGCTGTGCAAATTCCCAACTGCCTCTGCACACCTGTGCTGTTGTACATGGATGTTTGAGTTTCATTTGCTTGTGGCACTCGGGGGAGCCCCTTGCAGAACTAAACTGCTGTAACATCCAGCCTCCTGCTGTCTGGGGGTGAAATGCCAGGAGAAGGCCAGATTTCTCCCTTTCTGCACCATAAAAGGCTCTTTAGGGATAGAAATTCCGAGGAAAACGAGCCCAAGCACTGGGAGCTGCCTCGGCCAGTTGTGCTGCAGGAATCCCAAGCACGTGCCGAGCTCTGGGGTGCATGGCCAGCGGCTGTCAGCAGCGCTGAGGGGTGTCCTGCCTGTGGGCTTTGGGTGGAGAGCAGCGACAGCCAGGGACGATGGTCAGTGCAGTCACCAAACCTCTCCTGTCCCATGCTCTGCTCCGAGGGGGTCTGAGGCACCAGGCTGCTTCACAGCTCCTGTCCCACCTGCTGTTTCACTTTGAGTGCTCCAGCCAGGGCTGCTACTGCCTGTCCTACTGCCTCTCCTGCCCCAGCAGCGCTGCCCTGGCCTCCTCAGCTCCCTCCTGAATCCTCCTGGGTTGGCAGTTCAGCTGCTTTCCACATTGTGCAAGAAGCTGAGGACATCATCTCACTGTCTGCTGAGAGAACAGCTCTGTTTTTCATTATTTCAGTGGAAATCATCTGGCATGGGGCCATGGTGTCCTGAGCAGCCCATCCGGGTCAGCCAGCTTCACCCCATGCAATGCCCATTGGTGCTGCTCAGATGTTGGATAAAAACCCTGAGCATTTCTCTCAGCAGCTCTGGGGATCAGCTAGAGGGATGGAGCTGATGGAAGCTGAGGTGTGAATCCTCATCCAGCTGCTGTCATTTGGAAGAGAAGTCATCCTGGAGCACAGCCTCTGTAGCAGCTGGCAGACACGGCTTTACTCCTGCCCAGGGGTAGCCACGGGTGGATGTGGGGTTAACACACTTAACACACCATGTGGTGTTCATTAGCCCTGCCCTGTGCTGCTGGTGCTCCAGGACTTGGCCTGCTGTGGTTCCAGGGGACTCTTGTCAGAGCTGGGACACAGCTGTTCCCGCAGTGCCAGGTGAAGGCACCTGCTGCATCCCTCCAACCTCCCCTTCCCACCCTCCATCCTGACTGGGGACTCCTTTGGGAAAAAGTTGGGGTGGATGTTAGCACAGGGAGAGCCTGGGATCACAGCTGGGGCTTCACCTCCCCAGAGCTGAAGCAGACAAACTGGCTGGAGGACTGAGGAGGGCACAGCCGCCACCAGGCCATGAGTGAGCTGGTTCAAAGCCATGCTGAGGTGTGAGACAGCTGCCCTGCAGCTTTCTGGGCACAGGGGCTGGTACAGAATAGGGTGCTTTGTACCCTGGTACTTGATGCTCCTTGTGCTCAGGGAGCAGCATGTGTTTGCCTGTCACATGGGGAGGACAGTCCCACGGAATACAGGGGGAAGAAGCATGAAAATGCTTGGCTTTCATCACTTCAGAACAGATGAAAATAAAATAAAATAAAGCAAGAGGAAGGGCAAGGCTGTCTGGAGGGGGAATCTTTGATTTCTTGAAATCTGTGTGGTCAGTAGCTGGGCAGCTTTTACAGGGGTTTTCCTGCTCTCTGGTGCTTTTTAAGGACAAAATGAGTGTAAATAGTGGAAATCCCACCTCTGTCCCACTGCAGCAGTGTCTGACATGGTCTGCTTCTGCACGTGGTTGTGCTTCCCAGTGACTTGGAGCAAAATCAATGGAGGGACTTGGCCATGTGTCCTGCAAGGCACGGGTCTGGCCAAGCTCTGAGATCCTTTGAAGGGTGCACGTCCTGGCAGTAACACCTCAGATACATCTGCCGGATGTCACGGGATCAGTAGGAAAGCAAGATATTAGAGGCTGTAATGGCTGCTGTGCTTCACCAGTTTGTCCTCGTGGGCTGGCCCTGCAGCCCCTGTGTGGTTTATGCCTGGAGAGTCCAGCTATGAGGGAATACATTTTGGATTCATTTTTGTTTTAATGTACTATCTGTAGATATCTGTAGGAATTTCTAGACTGTGTTCTGAAGTGTGGGGCTTCAATTCCTGATTCAGTGGGGTTTGCTCATTAGGGTGAGCCTGGGCTGTGCCAGGAATCACACTGATGTGGCTTCCCTGCCACCAGCACATGGGCATTGCTCAGAGTGTGAGCTGTTGCTTGGTTTTAAAGCCTAAGTTGGTTTTCTATCCATACCCATGACTTTGGGGCACATTTTAGCTCTCCCTTCAAATAACAAGAGCACTTGACAGCTCCTGTATCACTTTCCAAGCCTCTTCTGCCTGGCTGCATTCCCAGCAGGCAGCGTCGCCGCTGTCTCCCTGTGCTCAGCATTTCCAGGCTGCGTGGCCGGGCAGCAGCGAGCGTCTCCTTGGGGAACGCGGGTGTGTGGTGCAAATGACGTCCCAAAATCGCTGGAGTCAGCAGAGGCTCCTGACTAAATAAGGGCAGGCAGAGCAGGGCTTTATCAGCACGGCCTGAGTGTGACAGCTGAGAGCCGGGGCTGGGGCAGCCCACGCCGCTGGGCTCGGCTGCGCACTCCCACTCGGAAGGTGCTTTATTTGGCACAGCTCTGCCCTTGTCCCCACTGCTCTCAGGGGTTTAAGCTGCTGGTGGGGAAAGTGGGCAACTAAAGAGACGACTTCTGAGGCACCTCTTTGGTGAGGGGTGGTGTGTGTCCAGTGCAGCGCTGGGCTGGTGGCCACGGTGGCCTTGGCGCTCCTGGGGATGACAGTGCAGCTCAGCTTCCACGTGGCCTGAGCTGAGCACAGCTCCTCGGTGTCTGGGTGTTCTGGCTGCTCCAGGAGTTCTGGCTGCCCCACAGCCCCCATAATGAGAATCTGCATCCCAGTGCTTCCACGGGCAGAGTTCAGAGAGTCAGTGTGCCCATGGACAGGGAGAAACAAGGGCAACCACATGGCTCCTGCTGTAGCTGAGTGCCAGGACACAGCATTGAGGGGATGCTCCTCAGTCCTGCTGTCCCAGTAAAGACGTTTCTCACAGAGCTCGGTGTGTTTATAAAGAGGATAATCCTGTTTCATCACCCTTGGTTAATAGAAGCCCAGTTGCTGGCATCTATTTCTGCACCAGCCAAAGCACAGGGCCGGGACTCTCCCACTTTCTGTGCGGCACAGCAGTCTCCAGCTCTGCAGAAATACTGCTGTTATCAAACCTCTGCCTAATCCTCATTCCACCCATCCACTGGAGCCATGCAGGGAGAGGGCTGTAGGGTTTGGGTGAGCTCTCCTCTGTTCCTGATCCAGTGTGGCCATGGGGACCCCCAGTGCTGGGGTCCAGAGCCAGGATCAGACACCCATCCCAGCTGTGGGACCCCCACAGTGTGTCCCCCCATGTGGCTCTGTGGGCTGGAGGGATTCAGTGTCATTGGGTGTGTGATGGTGTGATGCCTTCACCCTTTTGTTCCAGCCCTCTCCCGGAACAGCCTCATCCAGGCTGGCTGCAGTTCCAGCACTGACACATTTTTGGCCCACCGTGCTCCTTACGCGGGATGTGCTCTGACTCCGGAGGAGGGTGCATGGCTTTATCTGTTTTCCACCCACCTCACATGAATTTCCTCAGGCATTTTCATGCCTTATTAGGGTAAGAGGGAACACACACTTTCAGTAGCTCCAAGGAGAAGGCATCTGCTGGACAGCACACAGCTTTCTCCAGAGCTTCCTGGGTTATCGGGGTTGAGGCAAGCAAGGCTCTGTCCTGCAGGGATCCCCTCAAGAGCAGCAGAGATGGGATGGCAGGGTGTCAGCCCGAGGGATGGGTACAGGTCAGACAGCCAACCAGGCAGGGAAAGTGGGATTAATGGGCTGTTCATTCTGACCTTGTGGGAAATCCTTATCTCAACAGCTTACAAACACAGAAAGGGAAAAATGAAGTGTGACTTTAATCTGCAAAAATGGCTGTGGAAAATGATAGCGTCTCGTTCAATTGATCTGCTGCTGTGTGAAACAAGCAGGCTCTGACTCCCATCCAAATGCTTGGAATCAGCCAGCAGCGAGCTGGGCTTTGAAATCATTGAATTCAATCACGCTTTGCTCGGAGGTTATCATCATTTCAGTGGAATGTGAAATAGCCTTATCTTGAAAAAGAAATAATATTTAAGTAAAACATCCAATTTAAATAGAAAGCCTGCAATGCAGAAACCTTCCATCCTCCTGGAGAAGGGGCATTTTTTTCAGCTTATCCTGGTGCTGAGCCAGAGCCCTTTGGCTTTCTCAGTCCAAGTTTTTTCATTTTTCTGCTGCAAAGCCTGATGATTCTTCAGTGAGGGCTGGCAGGGACCTGGTGTCCCACCTGCCTGGGTGCTCTCAGCAGCCTTGGGTACAGGTGCATGGGAGCTGCAGGCACTGAAGCCTGGGACATGGGCTGGGTGCCCTCACAGCTCCCAGTTCCCTTTCTTTTTCCTGGACCTCAGATCTGTAAACATCAACTCAAGAGACCTACAGGGCTGGGAGAAAAAGGCTCCTACTTCAAATTTTGATAAGTAATTGGAGTTTTGGGCAAATGCAGTATTTTAAGAAATATGCCTTAATTTCCTAAAAAAAAAAAATCAGCTTTTTTTTTTTTTTTTGACTGGGGAAAAGCCTCCACAAAACAGATACAGCAGTTCCTCACTCTTTTGGTTTGGATTGCTGAAATCTGTAAAACATTTGATTTAGAAGCTGCTAAAACTTGGTTGAAAAAAACAACCATCTTAGAGTGAAAACACAGACTTTCTGACCCATTTGGGTGCTGGTGGATCAGGCAGTCGGGTAAAACACACTCCTCTTATGGATGCTGTCTGTTTGGCAGAGCCTGGGGCTGGACAGGAGCTCCTGGGTCAGTCAGGCTCCCTCAAAACAAATGTTTGCTGCATCCCTGCTGTCTCTTGGAAATGGGAATTCCAAGGGCAGGGCAGGGAGCAGCCCCTCCTCACCCAGTGCAGGGACAGGCAGGGAGGCAGAAGCACACTGGGGATGGAAAGGCTGAAGAACCCGGATTGCATATGTGCTGTAGAGATGTTTTGATGTGCTTGTCAGTGGGATAACCCAGCTCCTTTCGTCTTGCAGTAGTACCTAATTAAATCAGGGTCCCCAGGGCATTTGCTGAGCCCCTTTGGTACTGGTGGCCTGGAAGCTGGAATAAATCACTGCCATTTGGGCATAGCCCCAGGACTGTGCTGCTCTGAGGGACTTGCTCCTGCTCCTCGGGGCTCCACTCCATCTGCACCCAGAGCAGCAGCGTGGCCCTGAAAACCTGGGGGGGAAGGAGAGGGTCCAGCTGGCAGCTGCAAATGTCCCTTCTTCCCAAAGATATCTCTGTAGATTCTGACAAGCTGCACACGGAGCGCAGTAGTGTGGCCCNTCTTCCCAAAGATATCTCTGTGGATGCTCCTACAAGCTGCACCTAGAGCAGTAGAGTGGCCCTGAAAACCGAGGGGACTAGGAGAGGGTCCAGCTGGCAGCTGCAAATGTCCCTTCTTCCTAAAGATATCTCTGTGGATGCTCTGACAAGCTGCTCCCAGCCTGGCTGTGCTGGCAGGACAGGCTCCAGCAGGGGCAGGAGCTGCCTGTCCTGCCCATCTGAGGCCGGTGCAGTGTCCCTGGGCCGTGGTGCCCTCCTGGTGCCAGCAGCCCTTTGAGCCGGCAGGCTCTGGCTTGCTCCGCTCCGTTTGGAGCCAGCTCTGGGCAGCTGCTGGCTGCATCCCGGGGCTGTGGGGAAACAGGGAGTGGCTGTGGGGAAACAGAGAGCAGCTGTGGGCTCTGCCAGCCCCACGGGCTCGTCACAGCCCATGGGCTCCTGAGTGGGCTGGCACAGCCAGGCCCTGATGACCGCTGGCCACCCGGTCCCGCTTGGCTCCTGGGGGAGACTGATCGAGCAGATCTCCCGTACGTGGGGCTGGGGTGAGTAGATTGTCATCTTATTGAAGACAGCTGCAGATCTGTCTGCCGAAAGATTAGCATCACTTTAACTGTTCCAAGGGGAAGTATCCCTCAGTGAAAGATGCAAGTGGCTCAGAGCTATTTAGAGCTGAGGATAACATTTTGGTATTTTAAAAATTCACCAAGTAATCGTAAAGGCTGAGCTCGTTAGGTGGCAGGGAGTTCTGCCAGGCCTGTGCTCCTAAAGCACTGCACAGAAAAGAATGCTTTTCTCTCAGCTGAATGGCCTGGTCATGCCCTTTCTGTGGAAGGAAGGAGAAAAGGTCTGATTTATCCAGCCAAGTAGCCTGGGCATGTACAAAGTGCTACCACTTCTGTGTAAGTGCTGCTACTGAGAGGGAGAACCCTGGGGCACCTCACGAGCTGCTCTGCAAGGTCAGGATGGTTTCTCTTTTTGGATTTCTGCTTCAGTAGTATGAAGGTATTTCCTTTAGGAGGCAAATTGTGTTGATTTATGCCTATTTCACAATTTAGATCACACCTTGCAGGTGCAGCGTCTATTATAAAGCAGCAAAGGCTCATGCGCCCAAGGGATGTCAGAGTCGAGGTGGAGTGGGTACATGCATGTGAGTGATGGAGCAAAAAGAACAAAAGGAAGGTGAATGGTACAGCTGTCTGTCAGGGCAGGACACCCATGGGATGAGACAGATGGGTTTGGCTGAGGGCAGGGAAAATGGCATGAGAGGTGGACTGAAGAGGGATGTTCAGTCCCGTGGGCTGGTTACAGGCAAATGAGGGCAGCAGGGTTTTGCTGGTATCTCCTTGCATGTGGAGGCAGAGGGAGAGACACAAAGGAGATGGATTGGGACTGAGCAGGAAGAAAGGGATGCTCCAGCTATAGAGGTGACACAAGTATGAAGATGGTGTGTCAGATGGAGAAGCCAGAAAGTTCTGTCCTGGTCGGGATGTAGAATCATAGAATTCTGGAAGGGATCTTTGAATGTCATCCAGTCCCAGCCCCAGCCCAGGTGTGTGTTGGTCAGGTCTGTGTCCTCTTGCCCTTCACGATGTGAGCACAGAAGGGACCATGTTGCCATTAACAAAAACTTCGTCAGTTTTCCCTTGATCCCTTCTGAGTGCTGCAAACAGTCCTGCCAAGATAAACAATTATTTTAAGTTTCTTCAGAAGGACAAAATGATTCCTGCTGGATGCTGGAGCAGGGATTTGGCTGGGAGTGGAAAAGCTAGTTTCCAGGAGAGGGGAGTTCAGCAGAAGACTCTCCTCCTAGAACTGACTCGTGAATTACTTTTGCTTAATGGTCTTCTAGACAGCTCCTAATATCAAAAGGGCAAGAATTATAGAATCATGGAATGGGTTGGGTTGGAGGGTGTTCAGTTGGTCCTTGCTCAGGGTTTGCTGAATCAGGGGGAGAAGGGAGACCCTGGAGAAGGAAGGACACTGCTGGACAGGTCTGTCATTCCCCTAATAAGCAAATGTGAGGGCAGAGAGCTGAACTCTTCCCCTATTTCTAGCTGCAAGGTCATTGCTGCATCTTCAGGCACCCCAGCCCTGTCTGGTATTTGCGGTATTCCCTGCTAATTCCAGTTTCATTTGCAGTCTAATCCAATGTGGATGTGCAAAACCGCATAAACTGTCCAAAGAGACGGGCGTGCTGGCTGGGTTTGGGCCTCACCTGTTAGCACGGTGCTCAGCTGCAGCTCGTGTGTCCATGGGGGATTTTAGCAGCAGTTGGAGGAATGATTCAGGCAGTGTTTCTGGGAGATGGCCAGGAAGGACGGGAGTTGTGCTGTCCTGCACTAGTACAAAAACGATTAGAGCGTTAGAGCCATGCCAGAGGAGCAAATAAAGCAGCAGGTGCATTTTACCCTCCCGTCCTGCTGGGGTGTGAAGCCCGGAAGCCGCTGCGATCCAGCCGGGAGGCAGTGGCAGCAGGGCTGGGACAGGGGCTGCAGACATTGCCCACATGCCTCCCCTCAGCTCGGCACCGAGCTGCTGCTCCTCCTTGCAAAGAATTCACTGGAGCTATTTTTAACAGCACTGCCCAGGGAGATGGCTCAGGGTGCAGTTGGGAAGCGCTCATCCTGGCAGTGCTGCCTTTTGGGACAGGGAGCACTGGTGTGGGTTTGTAAAGGTCCCTCGTGGTGTTTATTTCCTCCAGCTGGATGTTTATTGTTTGTGGCTCATTTTCCAGTGCTGCCTTGAAAAGAATCTTTCGGATTCTGCTGCTGGCTGCTCTAAAGCCCCTGGGTCTGTGTTTCGGTTTCCTGCTGAGCTCCTCTTATCTCCAGACTTTCTCCTCTGCTGGTTTTTGCAGGGGCTGTTTACTGCAGAGGTACTGGGAGCTGACAACACAGCAGCAGTAAATAAAAAAGTGTGGCCCTGATTAAAGTGTGCCTGAATAGCATCAAATTTATCAAGACTGGCATTTCCTCTTAGCGAAAGCTCATTCTGATTTTGAGAAGATCTTAACCTTGGAAGAGATTTTTCCTCTTGCACGTTTCACTTCTGAGGTTTGAAAATCACCCTCCTGACACCCTCAAACCTCCCTGGGCTTTCTTTCCTTAACTCTTGCTCCTGGCAGACCCCAGGCCGTGGGATGAGACAGGCTGTTGTGCTGCATGCACTGGGCTCTCCCAGGGCGGCTGGCGTTTGTCTCCTGCTTTGCTGCCAGGGCCAAGTTTTCCTCTGTGCTGAGCTCCCAGGCTCTGCCAGCCACGCAGATAAATAATAAATTCAGGGATACTCGTGGCCAGTTAGATGTTATTGTTATGGCTGGGCCCTTTCCTCTAGGCTGGGCTTTGTCACGGTGCTGCTAAACCCTCAGCGTGGTTTTTTTTGGAGGGCTGCAAGCAGCACTGCCTTCCCTTGGTGCCCTGGGGATGTGCAGCTCAGCCAGGGAAGATGTACTTAAGACACCATGCCGTGTCTCTGAAAGCCGAACCTTCATCACCTGGCTGCTGCCATATAAATGCTCTCAGCCACGGAGGGACCCAGCGCAGGGCATCAGTGTCCCTGCTGGGGCCAGGCTGCTGGCTGGGAGAGCAGTGCTCTGCTGGGATGCTGACAGGGCCGACGTGGTCTGCTGGGGGTGCCAGGTTTTAAAGTGCAGCTGTGTTGACCATAGCCCCCCCAAACCAAACACCTCTGGATGGCTTTGCCAGCAGGGGGACAGGAGCAGAGGTGAGCTGTGTCCCACAGAGTGAGAGCTGCCGTGGGGGCAGTGCAGGATGCCAAAGTTGTGCTGCTCAGCTTCTTGTCACCACTCCATGTGCTGCCCCAGAGTGTCCCTGGCCTCACACCCCTCACTGTAGAGCACTGCTACCCTTGGGGCTCTGGTGTCTCACAGAGATGGCTCAGCTCCACACCACCCACAGCGTCCTCACTGCAGCCTCTGCAACCCAGGCTGGATCTTCTTGGTCTTGCCATCTCTTCATCTGCAGGAATTGCAGCCAAATAGCATCCAGCAGCTTCTCTGAGGAAAGCAAAACTCCAGCAGGAGAAAAGCATAATTGGGAGCTACCTCATAGCCTCCAACATCCCCAGGCTGTTCTCTTGTGTTGTCCCCAGGTGCTGGGAGAGAGCTGAGCATGCAGGAGCCATCTGCACCCACTTGGTGATGTGTCCAGCTCTGTCCTTCCGAGCGAGAGCAGACCCCACAACCCCACATCTAGTGCACTTCCACACTTCTGCTTTGGGAGCTGCTCTGAGGAAAGCACTTGCCAGGATCTGCCTGCTGCTCCCCCAGCTGGGCCCAGCTGGCTGATTGTCTGGCTGGGAATCGGTCAGGATCGCATCTGCCTGGCTCAGAGAGCAACTGAAAGGGAGAATTTTATCTCTTGATGGTGAATCTCATCCTCCAGGGGCAGCAGGGCAGAGGCAGGGCCCGGAGCACGTCCTGCCGGGATGAAGAGCTGGATCCTCCCTTTGCAAGCCTGTTCCCTGGGGCCGGCGCCAGGCAGGCGGTGTGCCCCAGGCACAGCACACCCAGCCCGCTCTGATCCCCCAGGCATGGAGAGCACAGACACATCCCCCTTGGCCCCTGCCAGATTATAGTGGAATTAATCACGCTGATTATATGCTACCAAAAAAGGAGGTCCTTTCTCTGTTCAGAACTGGCTCAGACCCCCTGCTTGTGAGCAGCAGCTTAAAAATGCTGTTTTCTGCCTCATCGTGTCTCTGGGTTTTTCAGGAGCTGTAATAATTTTGGATAAAAAGACCAAGAATGACTGCAATCCCAGGCAGCTCAGCCTGCAGAGAAAGCAGGGAGGTAACATGTGAGTGTGGGCAGGGAGGTGAATCATGGCTCCAGCAGAGTGGGATGTCATCCCAGGGAGGGACAGGCTGAGCCACAGCAGCTCTGCACCCTCTTCTCTATTGCAGGGCCCTGAACAGTGTTTTTGGCCCCTTGTCAAGTCACCCTGTTGCCTGTATCAGTTGGGATTGATGCCCTACTTTTAGTTCCTTCCCTGCAGCTACTCAGAATGGCATATGTGTGTATCTTCTCCCTTGTCAGGGTCTCAGAACAGCATTTCTATCATCCTTTCATTGCACCTATTGAGTATTCAGACTTCAGCTTGTCTTGTCTGCCTGCTGCATCTCTGTTTAATGGGAAGGAATCAATCCTCATTTCATGACTAACAGTCAAAAATTTCTCTGGAGTGTTTTTACTGCAGGAATGAGAACTGCATATTTCCTCCTTTTTTTGTCCTAAAACATGACCAGATACCAACCTGAATCTGAAACGGGCTCATCAGACACTCTAAGACCACATTAGAGGTTGTAATTCGGGGTGAATTGGTGCTTGAGGAATGCTAACTGCTTATCACACAAAAATATATGGATTTTTATGTGGAACAGGGAATATGGAGAGACTCGGAAAATGTGACAGTGAGAGCTTGGGGAAGGCAGCTCTCGGCAAGACCTGAGTGCACCAAAGCAGCTGAATATACTGTGCTTCACCCACCCTTATTTTTAAGGTGCAACGTTGCTGTTTGAAGTCAGCTCCTTCCCAGACTGTGAGCAGCTGGGCTGTAAAGCCAGGCCTGCTTTTAGCAAAAAGATCACAGGGCCCCGAGCATGAGGCATGTGAGGAATATGACAGCTGGCCAGTAAAATAGCTTCCATAGCCTGTAGCCCTATGGAGCAAGGAGGAGATGTGCTGGGAAGGAGCGGAGAGGACTCAGAGAGCCAAGCTGAGAGGGAGACAACAGCTCTGGTGAGGTCAGCCCATCAGGCTGCAGTGAGTAAAGGAGCCCCTGGACAATGGATGTTGTTTGCTGGAGAGCTACAAGAGAGAAATTTCGGGTAAAACCCGTCTCGTGTGCTGAGCAGGGCACGCAGGAGTTCAGCCACTGAAGATGCCTGTGTGGTGCCTTGGTCATTCCTCTGAGCAGCACAGCAGCAAGGCCATTCTGCAGTGCCTGCTGCCTCACTGCAACACACGAACATGCTCACAAATACACCTGCCCTGTTCCCTACGTGCAGCCTTTCCACCAAACCCTTGAGCATCTGGGCCCCTTCCTTGATGAAAATCTGCTCTTCTCTCCCTGAGTGTAGGGTTTGGGGTCACGTGGGCAGATTCTGAGTGCTGTTATGCCAGACGGGCTGATCCAATTTTGGTGCCAGCCAGGGTTTGCTGTGTGAGCTGGGATGACCTTGGCTCAGAGGGTGCTCACCGTTCTCCCCTCTTCTCTCTGCAGGACGGCTCACGCCAAAGCCAAGGCTGAAGGGTCTGAGCAGGCAGCTCAGGCAGCCAACAACGAATCGGGCATAGCCAGAATGATGGCCAGGGAGCTCTCCCCAGACTTCTACCAGCCAGGTAGGATCAGAGGCATCTTCCAAGAGGGGTCTTGCAATTTCCATGGGGAATCCATTCAAGTGCTTCACCCACTTTATAACTCCAGAAGTTGCCCTCCTGTCTGTCCTAAATCCTCTTTTGCTCAATTTCAGACAGCCCCTTGCCCTAGCTGATTTGCTGTCCTCCTTACACCACTGTTTTACTCACTGTGTTACTATGGCCTGGAGGAAAACCCCACAGTTTCTCAACTTCTCATGTTTTTCCACACACCAAAGCCCTCAGAACACGAGGCAGGACAGGCAGCAAGCTCGGAGCTATCTGCAGCTCTCCTGTAGATACATCCCTTGTGGCTTTTTCTTGGAACTGTGTTGCACATTGACTCACAAACCCATATCCTGTGGGGCCTCAGAACAATCAGACCCTGCTAACTAGGGGCTGTAATATCCTATAAGAAAGCAGCTAATACAAAATACTATTTCCCTGATTCTCTATTCATTTGTTAGCATCACTGCTAATTATTTGGCTGGGAAAACACTTGGGAGGTTCCTTCTGTGAGACCAAGCACTGAGGATTAGTAGATGGGAAGTGTAATATTAGAAGCAGCATTGTGAATGCCATTACTTTACCCTGGACTGAGTTAGCTAGAGATACGCTCTTCCTGGAAAACTTTCCTTTACAGAGAGGGAAGGTAATAACAGAGCAGAAGATAAAGTCCCAAGTGCCTACATTTTCGTCCTGTCTTTCTTATTATCTGGCTTTATTGCCTGGAGTGAGTGTCCCGTGGTTCCTGAGGCAAGATCACAAGGGACTATCACAGCGGCAAAACCGGGGGTAGAAGCCAAAGGTTGACTTGTGCTCAGCAAAACCTGACACCTGCCCCTGCTCTGATTTCGGTGTCTCTGCACCTCCTGTACCACACCCCAGCACAGGGCACACAGTGGGAAATGGGAACAGCTAACAGCTGGTGCCTGGCTGGGGAGAGTCACGCTGGCAGGTTTTCCTAAATTCCCTGTACTCTCGCCTTGTCCTGCACCTATGAGCTGGGAAAACGCCGTGCTGGAGGGCTGCCCCTTCCTCCCCACCACCCAGCAAGGCCCATTGGAGCTGGCTTTGAGTGGGGAAACACCAGAGCACTTGGCCATGGGCATGAGCCAGCCTGTGGCACTTCATTTAACAATGGCTAAACGTCGCTTGATCCTCACATAAGCCCCCCAGCTGCCACTCACAGCTCTGCATTCACCCTTTGCACACTGGGGTATTTATAGCACAGAGACAAAGGAAACTGGAATTCCCGAGGGGAGGTTTTGGACATCTAGCTACATTATTTTTTCCACCCATGGCGATTGAATGAGACAATTGAAACGGTCTCTGTAAAACACTTGGTGCAGCCTGACCTCCACTCCTGGCTCCTCAGGTGCTGGATCCTCTTGCTGCAGGGCTTCACTTGGGTCCGGGCCTCTCTCAGTGGCCTTCTAAGCTCCTTCTAAGCTCTTCTATGATTCTTTTAAACCTCTAAATTCCCAAAGAGCACAAGAATATGTCTCTTCTTGCGTGGTTGCACCATCCAGGAACAAACAGGCAGTAGTCCAGCCTTGGATTTTGCTAGGACTGGGAGCTGCTGGTCACACAGCCAGGAGAGCCCCGCAGTGTTTGGTAGCTGTATTTCTCCCTGCTATCCTGGCAGATAGACCGTGCTGTGTCTGGCACAGGCAACCCTGCTCAGCAAGCCTCATATCCGAATAACTGTTGAGCCCTGGCCTTCAGTTAGGGTATCATCCCTAGTAACTTAGAGGAGAAAGATGTAAGCCAAAACCCTTGCTGAAATGTGCTGGGAGATGAAGGTGGGGAGGTGAGTGCATGCCCTCCAGGCAGTTGGGGGTTTTTGTGTTGTAAATTATTCAGGAAGAGAAGAAAGCAGCAGGAGAGAGCAAGGAGCCTGGAACTGCAGGCAGCCTATTTTGAGGAGTCTGAACAACTGCTGAAATGGCTTCCAAATAACTGACTTGCAGCCAGAAATAAATGGCCCTGGATGGGTCACCTGCTGATTGACAGGAGTGTGCAGGCAGAGCAGAGCAGCTAAAATCAGTGCCCTCCTTTTCCCCACTGCCCCTCTGAGTGGAGGCATTGCCTGCATGGGCAGGAGGTAGCAGCGTGCAAATCATCCCACTGACTTATGAGAGGGAAAGGAGCACCAAGCCAAATTTCCCAGCCAGACTCAGGTCTGCATCAGTCCTTGAGATGGAGGAGATGAGGGGGGGCACCTCAAGGCAGCCAGGGATGGTGTGGCTCCAGGATCTGTGTCGTTCAGGAGCACAGAGCAAGGCCTGTACACCTGCACCCCCCAGCATCACTGGGGTTCAGCAGAATGAGGCCAAAGCAGGTGCTTTGCTTTTGAAGAAGCTGCTCTGCGACCTCCCACTGCACAGGAGCACAATGCTCTTCTTGTTTTCACTGTGAGCATCACTGTGATGTGTGGGGACTCTTCTCCCAGCACGTCTCAGCATGTTGAGCACTGCAGAGGGTTGTTATTCCACAAGATACTCCCATTTCTTTAGTGATGCATTTTGGTGGGTATCTTCAGTGTCAGGCTCTGTCTGACTTCGCTTGACCCAGGCTGGGCTGCAATTTGCGGTAGAGTTAATAAGAAGTAAAGATTTAATGATAGGTGAACAATTGAAGTGAGGCAATGCTGCTAGGAATTCACAAGTCAGTGTGTGAGATGAGGCCAAAACGAAATCTGAAGCCCTGAGTCACCTTTTGTGGTGGTGCCAGGTGATTTTGCTGCTGTTGTGGAGCTCAGGGCAGACAAGAGGGCTGCATAACTACCAACCCTGTTCTGTATATAAGAAACATGTTTTTCCCATCATGAGGGATGGCACGTAGATCATTTGGAGGTCCTGCCCTTCCTGATGACACTGGTCATCCTGTGTATCACTGAAGTTGCCATGCTATTAGATACCAAGGAAGCCACATGGAAGAGTTTCCCAGCCATTATATAAAAAACCCCCCAGACTTGGTTGGGAGCTGTATCCTCCTTAGCCCCAGCATGACCCATCTGTGTGACCACAAAAAGCTGGGCTGTTTTTCACTGTTCCTTTAACCTCATCTGCAGCTCCTGCCCACTCCTTCTGCTCTTCCCAACTGGGCAGCCACAATAAGGCTTGGAACCTTCAGCTATTCCTGGAGGAAATTCCTCCTGGCGGCAGGGTCTGGTTTGGGAGTACCTCCTCTCCCAGACTCCAGCCTAGACCCTCATACCGTGGTCCCCAAACCCGCTGGTGCTGGGGGCACAGCTGCCGAAGCCACAATGGTGCCATGGCACTGGGGTACCCTGCTGTCCCCCGTCCCAGAGCGACTCCTCACACCAGCCCTTCTCTCCGCAGGCCCCGAGTACCAAAAGCGGAAGCTGCTGCAGGAGATCATCGAGAACGCGGAGCACGCGGTCAACATGGAGGAGGAGGCGCCGAGGCCCGAGGCTGCGCCGCCGCCCCCCACGCCGCCCGAGAGCCCCCAGCTC
>VZTG01003990.1:26127-41791 GCA_013397845.1 Melanocharis versteri
TCACCCCCGCCACGGACTATGAGGAGGAGCAGTTCCCTGAGAACGAGCCGCCCTCCCCGGAGCCCCGGGGGGAGCCCCAGCGCCGGGGCGGCACCCCTGGCCCACCACAGGGCCGGGAGGAGAAGCCATGGGTTGCGGCAGAGGCCAAGCCAGAGCCGCCGCGCCCCAAGGAGCCGCAGCAGCGCCCCAGCCCCGAGCGCAGGGCCGTGGGCCGGGCCGAGCCCGCGGCCGACAGGAAGACTGAAGCCAGGGCACCAGGCCGGACGGAGCCCAGGGCAGGGGCCAAGCGCGGCCCGGCCCAGGCAGCGGCAGTGGTGGCAGCACAGAAGGCGGGGGAGTGTGAAGAGGTGACGTGGGGCATCCCTGGGAGCCCCCTGGGAGGCACCTTTGCCTTTCCTCTATTGTTCCCCATGAGGTCTGGCAGGAGCCAGAGGGATGCACAGCCCACGGGCCTGGGGCTGCAGTGGGCCCCGAGTGGTGCTCAGAGGCTCTTTTTGGAATCACAGAGCCCGCTGGAGGAGAGTGTTTGTATCCCCTCTCCTGCTGCCTTCCCAGCCTGCCCTGCCCTGGGTGCTTGGCCTGACATTCATAACCCTCCTATTTTGACCTCCTCTCTTTACCTGGGCAGATACGCTTTCAGACACATCGTATTTCAAAATTTGTACGAAACCAGGCATCTTGCAATTAATTTTATCCACTTTTCTCACCTTCTTTTCCCACCCCATTACCAGCCAACTTGGATGTGAAAGTTGGGGAAAAAAACAGGAAAAGCTTGAGTGTGTTTCTCTTTTACCGGTTACATTTACTTTTTTTACTTTAGGGGCACCTCATGAGCTGAACTGTGGTGTTGAATCACCAGC
This sequence comes from Melanocharis versteri, assembly GCA_013397845.1. NCBI lineage: Eukaryota > Metazoa > Chordata > Aves > Passeriformes > Melanocharitidae > Melanocharis > Melanocharis versteri. The sequence continues at coordinate 26,988 of VZTG01003990.1, forward strand.
CAATTTCCTAGGTTTAAAATATAGTCACTGAAACTCAATTTTGCTCTTAGCAAATACAGCTGGAAACCCAGACATTTTATTAGCCCTCTGAGTCCCATCTTGCAGCCCTTTGGACGTGAGTGATTCTGATGTGACTTTGGAAAAGCACATCTTGGAAATACTTTGGTCTGAAATTACAGCAATCTCACATGGGTTCATTTGTTGGGGTCCCCTTCCAAAACAAAGCATTCTATGATTCTATGATATTAAAAATGGCAACTTTACAAATACAGGCAATGTGGATGGAGAAAGGAGTTGGGAGGAGCAGCTTGATGTGGGATCAGCAGTTCATGTTCCTGTGGTCAGGGTCTCCTTTAATCTAATTTAGCTGCAAAAGAAGCCTGATTTAACCTCCTTCAAATGAATTTGCAGGGAAGAAGTAGGAATAGGATAGGATAAACATTCCACTAATTAGAAATTCAGGGTGGTTGTTAAGTGCCAGGTTTCAGTGCATTGGGAGGGGGTGATTGTGGTATTTTTGCACAGCAGAATCAAGCTATGTCTGTCTCCTCCCCTGGAGCTGTGGTGTGTAATACTCTGTTTTGGGATTTTCCTTCAGGGACCTAACACAATCGTGATCTGCATGGTCATCTTACTGAACATTGGTCTGGCCATCCTATTTGTACATTTTTTGACATGATGAGCCTCTTGAACAAGGTAAGAAGCGGAATGAGATTTTATCCTCAATTTGTAGATTTCACTGGATGTTTTAAGGTTGACTCGCTTTTCATAAAATGTCGTAAAATTATTGCATGAAATTATTTCGTAATTTCATAAATTTTCTCAAAATTAAGAACACAGGCCATGTTGATGGGATACAGTCCCACCATATAGTTTTGGCTTCCCAGTACCATGGGTGTGTTTCATGGAGCGAGACTTCCAGTGCAAGAGTGTGATGTTAAATTTGATATTTGTTTCCTGCAAATATGCTTCAAGAAACACTTTCAATTTGCTGTTCCAACGTGGCTGTTGCTAGATGAATCATGCATTGTAGTCTGTCTTGTCACTCAGACCAGTAAGAGGCAAGAACACATAGAAAATACGAAATTGTGAAATCTGCAGCTTTAATTGCACCCGTGCGAGTTCTTCCGCTGTGATTTAGTAATTGTTTTACTAAACATGAGCCAAGATGTCAATAAGACTAAGTTTAAACTGGAGCTCACTCAGGCCTTCCACTTGAACTGGGATAAGGGTTTGCATTTGGATTTGGTGGCAATAAAATCTTGTGAGATTTCTCGTGCCTGAGGGACTCCTACAGACAGGAATGTGTCCTGAGCTTACACAAGATTTCTGTCTCCGTGGGCTCAAATATTTTAAAAATAATCTGCCATCAAGGCTGAACCTGGCCCTTGAGCCTCATGTGAACGTAACACAAGAGGCACCTCCCAAGCCCCTGTGAGGATATTGGGCTGCTTTCTTGGGACCACCTGGGGGACAAAACTGCTCTGCTGGGCACTGCTTTCTGTCATGTTTTTAGTCTCACTCAGCCTGCATAGGTGAAAGCCTTGCAGACAGCTGTGGTAATGTGTTGGTCGTGTGTTTTGCTCTCCCTTGACTTTCCCATTTATCTGTGTCCGGGACAGGCGTTGCTGCTGGTGGAGACCTCAGACCTTGGCGGGGATTAAAGCTCAGCCACCTGGAAACACCTAAGAGGAGGACTTGAGATGCCAAGGTTGCACTGCAAACATCAACCTTAAACGAGAGTGTCTGAAGATCAGTTCAGTTTCCTGCTCCCAGGCTGTGGCTGGCCTCTGCAATCTACCAAGGAAAAGCCAGGGTTTCTGCACTGTGGTCTCCTCTTCTTTGTATAAAATAGCAGTTGCCTTAAATTATTCTCACCAAAGCCATCAACTGTCCTGCAATGCCAGGGATGAGGGATTTATCTGTAGCTGTAGGAAAATGAGTGAGAAGGTCTCATGCGTGCACACTGATGTGTTTTGTAACTCCCTTGGTTGACTCGGTGTCAGAGATTTTCCAAAGATTATCATCCGTGGCACGGAGATGAAGCAATACAGCAACCAGAATGACTCGTGAGAGCCGTGCAATGGCTCGGGGTGGATGACGCTGCTCTCCATGCTTGGAAGTCATCCAGAGGGATGAACAAAAAGTCTTTCCTTTCCCCTGTCACCTGGCATCATTTTCCATGTATGGAGGACTGAGAGGGGGAGCAAGTTGAAATTGGGCTTGTTGAAGTGTGACCCGAGTCCTGCCCATGGTGGCCAATGCACCACGGATGGGGCCGCGGGGTGGGGTGTGAGGGACTGGTGGATCCAAGGCTGTTGGTGCCTGTGGGGTGCTGCGGGTGGAGATGGGGCCTGTTTTGGGACCAGGCACCATCCAAGTGCTCTCCTGCCACCAACAATGCTCTGCACAGAAGCGTCTTGTAGTGGGTGGCTTCCCGCTGTAACGGGAAAGGAAGGTGTGCTGAATTTGTCCCTTTACCCCTTTTTTCCTAAGAAAATGTTGTGAGTTACAGTGAAAAGGAGGTTCTTGCTGAAAACACCTCCGTACACCTGCAGGTTCCTCCCCTTGGCATGCCGGGCTGCAGGGGGATCCTGGCCTCTCATTGCACCCAACGAACAGACTTTCCAGCCAGAGAATGCAGGGTGGCTGTCGTGGGAGAGCTTACCTTATTCCTGAAAGGAAACAGGTGTAGAGATGTGAGTGACTGCAGTGTATTTGGGTGTTGGGCTCGGAAATATGCAGCAGCCAGGCTTTCAGCAGTGGCAGAGTACAGTGGGGCAGCTGTAGCTGTTGCTCGTGTGTGTGAGGCTGAGAGGCCTGGGCGATTTGCACCGATTTTCCCAAAGCTGCGACAGGGAGTGACCTTTGGAAGGAGATTTTTCCACCGTGATCTGCTCTGATCCGTAGCAGTGCGAGCTTAGAAAGTCAGCACAGATGAAGTTACAGTTTAGTGTGAGGCTGAGTGCTTGGACATGTTTCTTCCTTCTTTTAAGAGCAATGTGTATTTTCTATCCCTTTTTAAGATAATCAGAGATGTTATTTATAATTGGTTGTGCACCTCTGTGTATCCTGAAGTCCCACAGCACAGGACTGGGTGGGAAAACCTTGTTGGACTGGAAAGAATGGGGAAATGATAGTTAAGAAAAAAAACAGATGCCCAGTCTGCTTCAAAGGTCAGTCTGAAAGGATTTCAGAGACAGAGTGGCAGACACACAGGGGTTTACACTCCCTGGAGACACGGGGCAAAACCTGCCTAATTTATCTACTCTAGTTATGGCATAAGAGAGTGAGAATAATTCAGTACTTTTCTTTGTGAACCAAGTCTATTTTTTAACCTTATTCAGCTCAGGAACATTGCCATAGTAGCAAATATGTGGTATTAAGTGTGGGAGAAGTGAATGTGATCCTTTCCTAAAAGCCATGTGGCTGTACCAGTCCTGAGAAAGCTGTGCAGCATCATCTACACTTCCACAGAGCATAGTTTAGTAGCAATTTGCTTTTCTTTTTTTTTTTTTCTCTTTCCTTAAATATAAATGTATTGCAAACCCCAGGCTCTGCTGCCTTTGACGTTTTATCTCCATTTGCTGGCATTCACTTGCCAACTCTGCAGTTTCAATATGCCAACTGCTTTTATTCACCACCAAGACAATTTCCATTGAGAGACCTGAGGGGCTTTTATTTATCACTAAGCACAAAAATGGATCTTTTTCAACAGTGCTAAGGTAATTCCTTCCCCCCCCTATTTTTTATGCATGTGATATGCACTCGGTAATGTGCTTTCCTCCTAGTAAACTTCTGAGAAAAGTAGGTAGATTTGCTTTTATGTGACGTATAACTGTATCCATATTGCACTGAGATATGGATATATATACATAGAGAGCCCCTTAGGGATTTCATTTTCTTAGATGCAAAATACCAGATTTACCTCAAACTGCATGCTTCCAAAACTGGCTAGGATTTTGTGTTATACTTTTCAGGTCTTACAAAGATGCAGATACCTTTCACTCTTCACACAAAAATACCTTCTTCACAGATTTTGCAAGCTGTTTACTACAATCTGTGTACTACTGTCCAGGGTTTTCTGTCGGTTGTTCTGCTGGATTATGTGCAATAATAAACAGTTATCTGCTCACTCTATCCATGTGGATTTTTGCTGGGGAATCTCCAGGTTTCTTTCCATGTCGACACATTCACTCCAGTCTTAAAGCAGAGAGTAGTGCAGAATTTAACTGGTGGCATCTGGATGTCTTTTAGCTTTTTCTTAATTAATTATTTCAAATTTTTGCCCTTTTTTTATTGATGGGGGTACTTCGCAAAGAGAGTTGCTTTCACGAACGGCTTTCAGGCAGCCTTTGAGGACCCCGCGGCTCTCTGAGCACCCTCCACGTGTTCCCATCGTGCTGGCTTCTGGCAGGGGTTGCACAGGGCCAGGAGCAAAGGCAGCTCGCTGGCCCAGGCCGCTGCCAGGTCCCTCTGCTGCCTCCCGACCCCAGGGCTGCTGCCATTCCGAGTCCATTCCGAGCTGTGTGGCACTGGCGGCTGCTCCTGGCTTTGGGGAGGAGTGATTGTGCACTGCCTGTGCCCCAGCCTCTCGCTCAGCCTCTTGAAACAGCCCGGCCGAGAGGAAAGCCAGGCACGAGGCGGGGGGAAATGGCAGCTGGGTGATTTATGGGGGAGGATGGACGAGCAGAGCCCAGCACCAGCCCAGGGCAGCAGGGCCCTGGGGCCTGAGGAATCCAGAGTAGCCAAAACCTTCAATCCTTTTTCTATTTCTGGAGTGTCTCACATGAGCAAAGCCGGACTGTGCAGAGAGGCTGGTGGGACGCAGGCTCAACCTTCATGGGCAGGAGTGCTGCCCCTGGCTTCTGTGGGTGTGAGGGGTCTCATGGCAGAAGATCTCATGCCCTGGTAGAGACTTAAGGAGCTGAGTTTGATGAAATGATGGCTTTACTCTCCTCTGGGCTCGCTTTTCTCTCGGTATGGAAGGAACCAGCTACATCTCATTCATCAGCTGGGGGCAGCAGGGTAACTGGAGCCTTGTGCAGCTCATAAATCTCAGGTTGATGAATGGAGCAGGTCTTCGGCTCACGTGTGGCAGAGGCTGCAGGGAGGGAGGTGGGTCTGCTGCTGAAGCAATGACACATTGCTTTAAAAGTTTCAATAAAGGCAGTACAAAAAGCCTGCAGCTTCCCCAGGGTAGGGGGAACAGTGCTGGGCTCTCTGCCTCAATAGCTGCTGGTTTCAGGGATAACATCCCCACAATGTCCAGCCAAGTGTCCCCAAGGGCAGGCAGGGAGGTGTCTGATATGTGAGAAGCAGGCTAAAGGCACTGGCCTGATCCTGTGTCGAAAGGCAGGAGCCTTAGTCTCCACTGGTGGGAGGGGAGGTGCAATCTGAGCCCCAGTGTCCTTTGAGAGTGACCTGCCCAGGCGTCCTGGGGACAGCCACGCTGTCCTCCACCGTCCTTGTGGGGCATGGGGGCTCTCAGGAGCAACCCTCTCTCTTGGTCTTCATCTTTGCACAAGAGGAGGGGTCAGAGCTGGGGTGAAGGTGACCCTGACACTGAGAAGGTGCTGAAACGTGCAGAAGGGTTCCTGTGCTCCTTTCGGGCCCAGGAGCCAGGAATGGGGCTGGCTCCACACCTCTGCCTTTGCTTCGGGACCCTTCCTGGAGGAAGCCAGCTTGAGTCCCAGGAGCATTAATGCATCAGGGAACAGACACCCCCAGCAAGGGCATCCCATGCCCAGCTTGGGGCTGGCAGCAAGGGGCCTTAACTGTGGCCACCCTCTCCTGTCCTCTTCTGCCAGAAATGCTGGCACTGCGCAGCTGGAAAAAGTTGCTTTTAATTTACTTCCTCTGAGCAACCACTCATATCCTGCCCACAAGGACAGGATCAGCCAGCTTGGGAGCCCAGTGGGCCCTTGCTGAGGACGTCAAAACCGTGTTAGCACCAGGACTACCCCAGGGCCTTCTCCTTGAGAGGGTAAAGTTTCTATAGGTTTCACAGCTTGTGTTTTCAGGCATTGATTCCCTACTGGAGGAGCAGCTGCTGGTGCACTCACAGCATCCCCTGTCTCTATAGAAACAGCATGCTCAGAGCCCAGTTCATAAGGTGGTTATTAAAGAAAATCCAGCAATTATAAAGCACAGATTGTCCTTAATACTTCTGCCCATCACTCGTGGCACAGGGACCTGTGGTGTTGCCATCACGTTCCCTCCCTCAGGTGGTATCTGGGAAAGTACCCGGGATTTGGGGCACAGGCAATGCCCTCCCGTTGAAGTCTTCATTTAGATCCTGGCAGGGCAGAGATGTGTAGGGCTGGTTAACTGCTAAACTGAGGGTATTTTAGTAAATTAAAGTCAGTCCCACAGGACTGGCGAGCTTTGAGCCGCTGTGTGTCCCAGGGCACTCGTGAACTCCTGCCTTGGTGTGGAGAGTCCTGAGGAGCAACTCCTGAGTGAGTGCAAGCCTGGAGGCAGGTCTGGGGCAGCGCTGGCCCAAGAGCCCTCCAGAAGCCCTGAGAAACAGGATTGCAAAATAAACAAGTAACTGTGAGTGATTACATTAATATTGCTGTAGCACTATCCCCAGATTTTATTAGCAGCTCTTTAATTGTGATTTGCTTGAACTAATTAGTTCAAAGAAGCAGCTGGGACCAGACCAGATTGAAAAAGAGCTTTCCAATTCTTTCCCTAATCTGCGGTCCACCCTTCCTTGTGGCTCTTAAAAATGTGAGCAACTGCTCAGCATCCTCTTCGGTGATCTGAATATTTTTCATTTAAAGGTACCACTGTTTTATCTTGGTAACATGGTCTGGTACCACAGAGTGGAAGCCTGTTCTGGTTGCAGGGAGGTGCTGGATGCCCTCATGGTCTTTTAATCCCTTTTTTTTAGGGAACTGCTGGTCTTTTGTGGGTTACTCCATAGTGTGGCCCCGGGTCAGGCTGACTTTCAGAGTGCTGGCCAGCATCACAGGGGAGAGGCTCTCCCAAAAAACTGTGTGCATGGCCACTCTCCTCTGACACAGGCTGGCAGATGCCCTACTTCCCCAATTTCCCACCACCCAAACCTAGAAACAAAGTAGGAAGACAACCCAATAGGGGCTTCAACTACAGATTTTGGCAAGTTACTTAAACTTGTGTGTTTTGCCAGAGTAAATAACCCTTGCTGAGGTTATCCATGCCCTGCATATAGGCATTTACTGTGTGGCCTCTGTCACTGGGACCAGCACATTCAGGTAAATGTGCTGGATGTGGTGTCTCCTGAACTGAAACTCCCTGATGAATGCTGGGAGCTCAGCCAACCTATGGTTCTTCAGGCCCAGAAACCTCACTCATTACTCTCCCATCAGCTCTTCCCCAAGCCTCTGCCTCCTCCATCCCCCTCTCTGCACTACTCACAAATTCTTCCCCTCACCCCAGGGCACTGCAGCACTGCCAGATCCCTCCTCTCCTGCCAAGGCACTTACTTGTTTGTAATTGAAGAAACCAGATGGTGTTTTACCAGGTTAACAACCCCTGAAAGGGCAGGGGTTAGAAATAATGAGCTTTAATTAGTAGAGTAATAGGTTAGATCATGTTGAGTTGCACTTCAATGTGATAAATTACTTAGGAGCAATAGATTCTTTATTTGCTGACATGTTTATAAACTCACAGCCCACACTCATGCTGTTGAGACAAATAAATGCCGAGGGTAAAATACAGCTTGAGATTTTACGAGCGGGGTGGGATGTTGCAAGGTACAAGGTAATGCAGGCTGAAGCTTGAAGGGAGCTCAGATTTCTTATAAGGAATTAAGGTTTTTATTCAGACCCTGAATATCCAAAGGAAGTTACAGTGATGAGCTATTTCTTTAAAGTCCTTTCTGCTAGTGATTTATTTCCCAGCAGCATGCAGCTGCCTGTCCTCTCAACCAGCATCTCCTTAGCAAACTTAGTGCTGACCTTCTGCCTCCACTTCCACCTAAAAGTCTCTCAGCTCCTCCTAAAGTGTCAGAACACATGCAGGGGGAAGGACCAGGAACTCATTCCTCATCTACAGAGTTTAACGCTCTGGTGCATTTGTTGGAGATCTCGTGGCTCCAGGAGAATTCATCTGCCAATTACTTCTCAAAAAATAGCAAAGGGTCATGTAGTACTTGGCAGCTAAGAGCAGAAAGGGGAGAAGAGAACCAGGTTTTAATTAAATCTCAAGCATGTTGAACAAATATTTCAGAACTATCAATTAAACGTTGGCCTGAGGCTGAAATTTAATTAAGAGAATAGTGCTTTTAGGGTGTCTCTGTCTGGGGGGAGAAGCACAAAGGGGAAGAGTGAAGATAGGAAATGTGATGGTGAGGTGGAAAACATCCTGCTGGACATAGTTCAGAATTAAGCTGCTCCTTGTGTTTGCACATGTCAAAGCCATCTGTCAAACTGCACATCCCATGCCTGAGAAACGCCTTAGGTCAGGATGAGGGTGGGATTCCCAGCTCCAACAGTAAATCCTCTTCCCACATCCAGCTCTCTGCACTCGCAGCTTCAGGGTGAAGGGCTGGAGGACACAGGACAGCCCACCCCCAGGAAGATGCTGCCTGTGCTCAAGGCCTCAGGGAGGCACCAGCAGGGACCCCCTTCCTCCTCCTACACCTTACCCTGCTCCTGTACTGCTCTGGTTTGTCTACCAATGCTTTTATCAATGGCTTGTTCTGAGCTGCTAAGGAAAATCCTGTTCTAAGGGGGAAAAAACGTCTGTACTATAAAAAAGATCGTTTTAAGAAAATCCTCATATGTTAGCAAAAACACCTCCCTTTTCTCAAGAAGTAAATCCCAAATCTCTGTGCAGAACTTTGTTACAATGATAAACAGGAACTCTGATCCTAAATTCACAATATACACAAAACAGTGCAAAAATAGCATGAATCCTTATATTCCAAATGCATTAGGTTTAAAATAATTGCAAAAAGCCAATGTTCTCTTCCCTCATCCTACAGATATTTTACAGGCAACGTAGATGGTTTAATAACATGCAATACAATAATCATACATGCAAAACCTCCCTACACACAACAAAATAGGTCCTGGACAGTTCCAACACACTGAGGAGACTTGAGGTCTTGTCCTGACTCACCCAGCACAGTGATTTCCTGTAGATGCAGAATGGTTAATTAACATCTTGTGCTCTTGAAAATATCACACACACATTTTCCCAAGTGGATGCAAAATTCTAGGCTCTTTTAACTCTAGAGTTTGCTGAAAGCCAATGTTGACTAGTGAGGCTGCACTGGCTGTTCAAGTAATACTTTGCAGTCACTTGAGGTTTGCTGGTGGCAGACGCTTTATTTGGCAAGAGCCCTAGGGTTTGGCTCATGTGGCTCATAATCTTCTTGATTTTGGCTCATAATGTTTTTGATTTTATTCATAGTCCGGATAGTCTCTTGCAAGTCTGGGGCAAGCGTCTTTGGACTGGTCTCCAGGATGCTGCAGGGTATGAATATCTACTTTGCTCACAAGATGACAGCAGCAATAAATATTTGTGTCGCTAATCACAAAACACTTAAAGGACTTCACAAGTTATTCCCAGGAAATAAGAGAATTTTTTCACCTGCCATTGAAATGCAACTGTAGCTGGAGCAGAGAGCTCCAGCTGAAACACTGCGCTGTGGTACATGACTACACCACAGAGGATGACAGTAGAGTTTCCAGCTGAAGCAACCAGAGGAATTTGGACAGGAAAGGTAAAGTTATCCAAAAGAAACTCCAACCACAATGTTGGAAGTACTTCTGTTACATTAGGGAGCACTCATTATTAGTTTGTTCATTATTAGTTTGTTCATTGTAGCAAATCCAACTGGACTGGACCTTGGGTTTCTGTGCTACCAGCACTGCAGTGTTTCCAGAGACATGACATGAGGTTCTTGACACCCAACATTGGTTATTCCTAATGTAGGAGTCTCCCCGAGAGTCCCTTTACAGTCGATGGCCAGAAGCAGTCACATCTTGGAGACATTATCTCCTCTGTAGGGATGTGTATTCCTCACAGGAGAGTGTTGAGATGAGAGGAGACACGTGAAAGTGCCTAATTGTCCCCATTAACTTCAAAAGGACTTCGGAGGAGCAGGTTCCATGGGATGTCTGTGTTACAGCCACGTCAATTTGGGTAGGAGAAAGTCACTGTAAAAAGAGATGTACTTTTTGCTTGAATGCCCTTCTGTTCCTGGGATTCCTTTCAGTGCTTTGGCCCAGCTCAGCACTTGCATGTAACACAAAATGGGGTTGCACTGCTATATTTAACAACAGATGCTTTAGAGATGCTAAATATTGACATGTGCCTAAGACTTCACCAAACAAGAACAAATTAGCGTTAAGGAAAAGCAAATTAATTTGCCTATAACAATATGTTTTGTTAAATGCCCTGAAGAAGTATTGAATGAAGTTTGCTGCGATGCCAAAGCAATTCCTCTTGGCACTCTCCCAGCACAGTGTGTACAGCCGCAGAGCTCCCGCTGCCCGCGCTGTTTCAGGCTCACAGGATTTGTTTGTTCTTCCTCGCAGGTGCAGGGAGCCTGCTCAGATCCTCCTGCTCGGTGAGGTTGTGGTCAGAGCTGTCGTGAGAACAGTCCTTCACAGCGCTGTAGTACACCGGGGTGGTGCACGGGGCAGGGTGCTCAGCACTCTTCTCCTGGCACTTGTACAACTTCCTAAAGGCAGCCCTGAACTTCTGCGACATGAGGTTGTAGATGATGGGGTTGATGGCACTGTTCAGGTAGATGCACAGGCGGCAGAAGAGGAGGAACCAGGTGTTCAGGTAGGGAGGGTCCACGAAGGAGTTCACCACCACCAGCGTGCGGTAAGGCAGCCACAGCACGGCGAACAGGGCCACCACGACAGCCAGCATCTTGGTCACCTTGATGGGGGGAGATGCAAAAAGAGAAACAGCCAGATGGTGCTAAATCCCCAGCAGAACTTTCCCACCTGGAGCACTGGTGCAGACAGCTAGTTTCTCTCTCTAAGCATTTAAAAGAAACACCCAAGCGATGGGGCTATTTCTTGCTGAAACCGTTTTAATCAGGAAATCATCTTGCATAAATAAAACTGGAAATTATAGGTTGTCACCTACCACTGAAGAGCCTTTAGAACTCTTTAGAAAAAGTATTCACCATCCTGGAAATGGGCTGGGATAACCATGGGAATTTCTGTACCAGAAAGCAAATTTGAAAGTTGTACATAACAGTAAATGAACAGGGAAAATACTTGTCTCAAGGTGGAGAGCTCGGTTTTAGGGGCATCATGGGATATACCTCATCTCCTTCCCTAGGGTTTCCTGGTTTCCTACACCACCTCTATTGTTCCAGGGTATAGGCTCCTGGTACAGAGCAACCCTGGAAGCAGAGGAGACTGTCAGGAATCTTACACTACTTGTGCTGATATAGGGGTTACTGAGCTACTTGCCATGGGTTACTTTAATTTTCAGCAAACTAGGGAAGCACTACATAAACATACTGGGAACAAAAAGAAACTGAGAACTCAGAAGTGAGCAGTAATTGCCCTCAACTCAACGTAAGCTTGTTGAGGAAATTGGGGTTTTACACTGAAACACCAGTCATCCCGATGATTTCAACAGCTATTTCCGGTAAGTGACAATCCTCCCCCAACTAATACTAACAAAATACACACGTCCCCAAGGAGGAAAATATGATTTAACACTGATGCCACACGCATATCTAGGCAGTGGTGATTCAAACGTCAGAAGGGGAGTTGTGCAGTAATCCAGATCTTAGTATGGACATAAGCACTGGGATCACATTTAGAGTCTCTCAGCTTTTCTTAGAGTGTTTTTTTACTTCATTGAAAGAAACGATGCCTTCCTGTAATGCTGTGAGTAGAAATTGGGGGTCATTGGTAGTGGCAACAAAACGTTCCATAGAAGAAAGGGACTATTGCCAAGCTGAGGCCAAAATAGAAGGGGTTTGCTGTTTGTGGTTTAATGGAAATGTGAGGACACTTCCAAAAATAAGATCTTGCAGTGATACAGTGAGTGCTGAGGCTGTTGCTAAGACTGAAGCTTGTTTGTTGCCACAGTTTGTTGCCTTTTGGGAAAGATATGAGAGAATGTCCAAGTGGTGTCTCACGAAGCTGTGTCCAGCCTTTGCCCCTGTCCTGGAAGCCACAGATGCTTCTCCCCAGCCAGTATCGTCCCCCCTTGTTCCTGCCCCATCATCCTGAGTCGTACATCCTTTCTTTAGGAATCCCACTCCCTCTAGTGGTCCCTCTCCGGAAGGAGAAATTCATACTTGAAGGTGTTTATAGAAGTGATAAATGCAGCAAAGCTCACACCTTGTGTTGTCCTGCTCTGGACTTAGGTGCTTTTAGAAGCACCAGTGAGAGAAGAGCAGCATCTTCACACCCCAAAAACAGTGCAGCTCTGGGGCTGTGTAGGAGCACAGCCACAGAAAAGCTCCCTCAGACATCCAGGCAGGGGAGGAAAAATGGACACCTCAGACAGCCCCTTTAGGACTTCTCCCAGGGAACTCTGGGCATGGGGTCTGGAAGAGCCAGCTCCCCTATAAAGAGAGGCCGGAGGAGGAATGCTGATTTGAGTGCCTGTCCTCTGGTCAGAGGGACCTCCAGAGCTACACACACCCACCAACTGGAAGCCCTGGAAAACTGCTTTACAGTTTAAAAACTAGTGCCATCTTTATTCCTTATGATGGCAGCACTGCAATGTCAGGCCGTTCAGGGGAAGTCTTTGCATGCTGAGATATTTCGGGAGGTAATGACAATCTCTAGTAAACTCCTGGTGTAACAGTAAAGAGAGCACAAGATGTTTCCAGGAGCTGGAATGCCTGTCATCCTACCCCAACAGCCACTTGTCCTAAAGGTGCTGGAGCATGCTGTGCCACTCCACGGCACAGCCCCTCCAGCAGCTGCTCTAGAAGGAGAGATCCATCGACCTGTCAAGAGTCCTCACTGCCAAACACCCTGCCCGAGGCTCCTGCAGCAGCCAGTGGCCATGGGAGAGCAGGCAAATGCTTCTGAAGAAGTCAGCACTTGCTTTAAAACTTTCAGTGCTAGAGAAAAAGGGAGGAAAAGCTGGACTAGAAAGATTTAGAAGTTCATGAATAAATACACGTTCTCTGAGCTGTTTGCTTCCCCTCTGTGACCCTGACTCATCTCTCCTGGGGAATGGAGGTTCCTGTGCAAGGCAACAAGATACTGAGCTGGAAACACAAGGAGTTTGGGCAGGCTGAAGTCTACTTTGGGCTATCTGGAAATCACAACAGAACTAGTGATTTCAAGGACTCAAGCCAAACTCCTGATTCAGCCCTTTCCTTTAAAAGGAAAGCTGAATAGACCTCTGCCTATTCAGAATAGGACAGTCCCCTGACTGTCCCATGTCTAGATACTGACCTGTCCGAGGAGATGGGGCATGAGGCAGTGATTGTCCATGTGAACAGAGAAAGACAAGCAATGAGGACAGAAGGAGGTGGGAGGAGAAGGACTGAGGAGATAGCAGGCCGGTGAGAGACACAGGAATCACCGAAATGCAAACACACCACTGTGACTCCGAGGTGACTCTCCCAGCTGCTCGGACTGGGGGGCTGCAGCCAGGGCTGGGCTCCGAGGGAAGACAGTTCCCCCTTCTCTTTGCTCCTTTAAATCTGAGTTCACCTGCGCAGGACACTGTCTGAGAGGTGAGTCCCACTGGAATAACGTGACCTAGCCCCCTCCTCCTCGGGGAGGCAATCAGTAATTAATTAGCCATCAAAAGTGCCTGCACTCCTGCCTCTCCCCACGAGGAGCCCTGTCCTGCTCTACCAAGCCCGACCAAAGCAGGGGGAGCCCAGCCGCGCTGCCAGAGCCCAGCTGGGATTGAGGGGCTTCTTTGCAGCAAACCAACGCTCCCCACTCCCTCCACAAAGGGGAAACAAAGTGTTGCGGCACCTCGCCCCCTGCCAGATTGGCCCTCAAAGCCCTGAGCCGCCGGCAGCGCTGCCTGCAGCCCGGCACGCCCAGGCAGCGGGGAGCCCCTACCTGCTTGCGGGAGCTCAGGGCCCCCCTGGTGCCCCGGCAGGAGAGCCTGAGGGAGCTGCCCTGGTGCACGGAGCCCGGCAGGGAGTGCTGCGGGGTGCCGGCCAGCGGGCTCGCGAAGAGGATGCGGGCAATGAGGCCGTACAGGACGGCTGCCAGCCCCAGCGGGATGATGTAGAAGACAGCAAAATCCAAGAAGTAAATGGGCATGTAAAGGCTTCTGGAGACCCGGTAGCCACAGATGACCTGCGCCCCATCCGAGAAGGTGACCTGGGTGGTGTCCACCAGGAAGAACCACATGAGGCAATAGAGGGAGGTGAAGAGCCACAGCGAGGCGATGATGCGCCTGGCGCGGGACACGGTGCACAGGAGCTGCGCCTTGATGGCGTGGCAGATGGCGATGTACCGCTCCACCGTGAAGGCGGCGATGGACCAGGCGGAGATGTTGATGCCCAGGTACTGCAAGTAGGTGATGCAGAGGCAGCCGGCGTAGCCGTACACCCAAGAAGCCACCACTTCGGAGATGTTGGGCAGCCCGGCCGCCAGCAGCACGATGAGGTCGGCCACGGCCAGGCTGACCAGGTAGCAGTTGGTGGGGGTCACCATGTGCTTGGTGCGCAGCACCACCAGCACCACCATGGCGTTGCCCGCGATGCCCACGCCGCAGATGAGCAGCACCAGCAGGATGGTGACCACCTGCAGCTCCAGGGGCTGCCGGGGCATCCTGCCCAGGCTCTGGTTGCCGCTGGCCGAGCCGTTCTCCATCGTGCCTGCAGCCACCGGCGCAGCCCC
>VZTG01003990.1:41922-94311 GCA_013397845.1 Melanocharis versteri
TACACCCCTCTCCCCTGCAAGCTCCCCGCCGGGAGGGCAAGGGAGCGGCCAGGATCTCCCCGGTCCCGGGACCCTCCAAGAGCTCCCGTGAGCTACCCGGGACTGTTCAGAACCCCCAGGCTCCCGGGACCCTCGAGAACCACCAGGACTCCCCCAGGACAGCCCACAGCCTCCCAGGGCTGCCTCGGTCCCCGGGACCCCGCATCGCCTCCCGCGGCATCCCCCGCCTGCGCCCGCCGGGCCCTAGCGCTCCGCTGAGCCGGACAGGGAGNGGGTGGGGGAGGTGGGGAGAGACTGTGCGGAGAAGAAGGAGGAGGAGGAGGAGGAGGAGGAGGAGGAAGGAGCCCAGGCAGGGGATGGTGGGTGCAGGTGAGAGATCTCGGGATGGGGAGGCGCAGAGGCTGAAAGGTCCCCAGCAGTGAGTGGGTCCGCTCTGGGACCCCGGGCTGTGGGTGCCTGTGTCCCCAGCCGAGGCACAGGCTTCACTGTTCCCCCAGGGCAGGGAGAGCTGAGGATGAGGAGTCCTTTAATCCTCATCTTCAGGAGGAAGGGACCAGAGCGATGCCGCTGAGATCCATAGCCTTTCCTGTCTCCCTTGGGCTGGGGCAGAGGAATGCATTCCCTGGACATGAGGTAGTGACATCCCCTTTCCTGAAGAAAGCTGTCTTTCCTTTAGCCATCCCTGTCCCAAACAAGCACAGTGTCACTTCTGAGGGAGAAAGTTCACCCAGTCCTGGACTGAGTGATCCCAGACCTTTCCTACATTACGGCTGGGGTATCTGGTACCTCCCTGATGGTAAGGTTGGGAGATCCAGTGTCTCCCTGATGGTCAGCAGTAGCCACAATTTGCTGCCAGCTCCATGCTTGCTCCTGACATCTCTGCAATCCATCAGAAAATGCATTTTCAAATTGAGAGAGCAATTGTGCTAAGGGTCCCCTAAGCTGTGGAGTGGAGGGAAGGACTAGGGGAGAGCTCCTTTTTTATTAGGTTAGATTTCAGTTCAAGGCAGAGGTGTCCTGTTAATCCCAGACACTGAGGCGCATATCCAAATGTGAAGGATCATTCTGATGCTGGGTGATTCGAGTTCAGCATTTCACAGGCAAATTTCTAAACCTGGGCTGCGCAAACCTGGGTGGATAAAATGCCTTTTGCCTCAGCCCCAAGAGCATCACTCTGTCCCCAGGCTTTGACTTGCTGTGGCAAACAGTATTTTCTCCTTTGCTCTGGGAAACCTTATGCTGCCTTTTGGCAGATGACAATCCATGTAGTTTTTCACTACTTCCCATGATATTTCATTCACCTTTGGGTCAGTTTTAAAGGATAATTATTCTCTTCTTCTCTTTCCCTTTGGTTTCCTTAGGGCTCCACTGGCAGCCTGCCCCAGGTCCTCTGTGTCCTGGCCAGCCTCCCACCCCTGCCCCCTACAGCCCCAGGTTTGGGGGGCATGGCAGCTCCTGTCCCTTATTATTTGCTCACATAATCCAAGGGGTTGTGTATTTCGGTGCTTTGGAGTGGCTCTAACAGACACAATTCCAGCACTTCATCCCACTGCTGCTGTCTCACAGCGATGCTGGGAGTCCTCAGAATGTGGACTGTGTCATGGAGCTGTGTGTGGGAAAGCAGAAGGGACAAACCTGGCACAGATGTCCTGAGGGGGAAGTTGGGGTCCTTTTGCTTCCTCAAACCCATTCCAGGAATTGGCTTTGTGGGGTCAGGAAACAAAACCAAGACAAATGCCTGCAGACCTTGGAAAAAGCTTTGTTTTGGTTCAAACCTGGAACACTGTGCAGGATAATTGCAGGTAATTATTTCCCTGGCTGCTTTGCTCTGTGGCACTGACAATCCAGCAGTTATTAGTGCAGATAACAACAGCGTTAAATGACCCCACTGAAGCAGCTCCTCCTGCCAGTCCCTGAGCTGGTCTGTGTCCATCACAGGCTGGGGCTGGGCTGGAGGGGAATGTGTGTCTGCCCAACGCACTCACTGGGGGATTTTGTTGTCAAAATTGTGAGGTTTGCTGTGATGACTGGTTAATATTCCCTTTACGGGCTCCTTCATTAACTGTGATGTTCAGGATGTGACTGAGGCATATGTTTAAGAGGCTACCCAGCTTGACACTTACATAAAATATTTTCTTCCAGCTTGACTTAAATCTAAATGTTTTGATGGTCAAAGACATTGATTTTTTTTTTAAGTAACATTCCATGTTTTGTTCTTTTAACACACATCAGCATTTCCTTCTCTGCTGCCGTCGCCCGGCACTGCCATCCTCTGTGAATACCTGCCACCACCCACCCTCTGAAACGCCAGGAAGGAGAGGTCTTCATTTTCCTGAGGTCCCCAGATGGGAATGGCCATGTCCCTGGGTGCTGGCAGGGCTGATTTTAGAAAGGGGTGTCTGCAGCTCCGTGGCCAGGTTAGCAGCACTGTGCCTGGGCTGGGTGCTCAGGAAATTCAACACTGGCTTCAGGGTGTCCACGTAGTCCTCTTGCAGCTCATCCCTCTCACACAGCCTCACTGGGCAGCTCCCTCAGTCCTATGAACAGAAAAGAATTCTGAGGCTTCACATATTTAGTAAACAATACTAAAAGAAAGTGATCCTCTTGCCTAAATCTGTGAAAAACTCCTTTCCATTCCCTGGGGCTTCATAGCCTACAAATATTAAACCCATAAAACTTCTGTTGTTAGAGCTGGGGCACAGAGGCTGCGTCCATGTGGTGCCAGTGAATGTGGAGAAGTGGAATTACAGAAACTACAAATGGTTCTGAGAGACTGGTTACAGGGTTTAGGGCCCTAGGCAATGGCCAAATTTTGAATTGCAAGTGATGGTGGAGAAGTGATTCCCACCTCTGCACTCGTGCAGCTCGGCAGGGACCAGGCAGGAAGGTGCTGGTGGCTCTGCTAAGCAGCCTGAGAGCTGACAAGTGCCAGCAGAGATGGGGTGTGAGTCAGTCTGACAGAAGCAGCAGTTATTGTTCAATCAGAAAGACAAAGGAGAGAGAAGTTCTGTCAAAATCACTTTCACCTGTTTCAGAGTCACAGCCAAGAAGTAAATTGCTTTGGGGCTTTCTGGGGTAATGCCCTCAGAGATCAAGCAAAAAAAGGCAGCTGTCAAGGAATTAAACAGATGCAAAATCGACCTGGGTTTGTGCTTCGTGAACACAAAAATGTAAAAAAACCCTGGTGGTTTTCTGCCAATTTCTGTGAACAGCCCTAGAGGGAGCGGCTCGTGGACCTGGGTTGCATCACGTCTGTGCCAGTGATGTGGAAGGGAGCAGCGTTACGGAAAACGTTGGAGACTGAAGGAATGGAAAACAATTAAGAGGAAGGCAGTGATGCAGATTTCTGTGGGTGAAACCATTCTGGGCTTGAAGACGAGAATATCTTCAGGCTCTTGTCTCGGAGAAGAGGACAGGCAGCGTTTCCCGTGGGGCAGCAAGTGCCTGATGGAGCTGGTGGTGCCAGGCTTCAGGACCTCCAACCTCTTCTTGTAACATCAAGCCCGGGGTAATGCTGTCACAGGGAAATGATGCTTCCCCATGCTCATGTGAGGGCAGCGATGATTTGTTCATTCCAGGTTCAGGGAGCACAGGCAGCCCTGTGGTTCATCTCAGGATCCTCTCTTCCGTGTCTCACTGGCAGTTTCCTCCTGGCTGCTGGGTACCTTCCTCTCTGGTTTGTATAATATCGTTTAAAGATCTGTTGCTATTAAATCTCTGATGCACCGTGTCGTGCAAATGCCTTCAGGACACAAAGGAAGTGGTGATTTTTCTTCAGCTAATAACTGTAATTTGAGTTTTTAAAGAAAGTGAAGTGAGGCCAATTTCACAAACAGGAAAATTATCCCTTCTCCCCTCCCCAGCTTCCTTGCTGTGTTTGCAGCCTGAGACCTCAAGGAAAAAGCCTCTCACTGCCCCAAAATTGTCAAATAGATGAAAACAGATATTGCAAATGAGGAGCTTGGCCAGGACCAGCCATTCACAAGCTTCTCGTTTCTGAGTATAATTTATTTATGAACTGTCTCTATTAACATTTTAATAGGTGCATCCTTCAGACTCTGCTCCAGGTAGTTCCTGGAAGGGCTGAGCAGCCTGAATAGGAAAAAAAAAAATAAAATAAAATATATATATATCTGTCTGCAGCAATGTGCATTGGACTGATAAGTGAATGAACCAAACCCCTGGGGATTTATCCAGCTCTGCAGAGAATACCAGCATGGGAAAGGATGCTCTGTCTCAGTGCAGGTCTTAGAGTGCCACTTTCCTCTCACTCTTAAACCCCTACAGCTGCAGACATTTGGTTTCAGTGAGGCCAAGCATGCACGGGACACAGTGTATTTTACAAAGCCTGTGAAAACAAACATTGTTATCCTTCGTGCCAGGGGATTCCACACCCCGTGTCACCAGCAGCGCTGCTCTGGGCTGGCTGTGGGAGCCTGGAAGGGCCATGGGAGAATGTACCCAAAGTGTCCCTTCCCCTCCCACTGAGCCCAGCGTCCATGGATGGCATCACCTGCACACCCCATGGCCCCTGCAGGACTTGGGCATCAGCCACAGCGTCAGGCCAGGGTTCACAACTCTGTGTCACCAATAAACTCTGCCACCTGCTCCAGTCCGCCCAGTCCTCCAGGAATTCTGCCTGGATGAGCAAAAGGAGAGAGAAGCAGGTGGAAGCATTGGCTTTCAGGGCACCACGAAGAAATGGAAGCACTGGGAGTCCCAGTCCTTCCTGAGTCTTGGTGTCTGTCAGAGGAAACTGTGGTTTGGGCAACCAAAGCTGAGCCTTTGCCAGAACCAGCAAGGCTTGGAGCTGTGCTGTGAAAAATGATACATCTTCTGATGTGCCTTTTGGGCACTGTCTGTGACACATCCTACCTCAGTCACCCATCCCAGTGCTCCTCCCGGGGACAGCGTGCAGGGTAGGATGTGCCTGGAGTCAGGACAGAGATTGGCACTTCCCAGAACAGTAATCAGGGTGGATGCAGTGCTGGAGGGGCATCCTGGGGGGATAATAGCCACGATAATGCTGAGGGGAGATAAAAGCTCTTCATGCAATATTATGAAAGAATAAAACTCTGGCAGAACAATTAGACTGTAATTACGGGTTATTTCATATTCTCTGACATCTAAATGTCAACACCATAACTCTGTAACAGCAAGCACTTGGTACAGCACACTCTGCACACCTGATGAGCACAGCCCTGGGAGAGCACAGCAGCCCCCAGCTCTGCTCCTGCTCCCCGTCCATGCAGGCAGAGCTGTGACATGCATCAGGGAGGAAACACGAGCCCACCCTCGCTTGGTGTCACACATACTGTGACTGGATGTCCCACTGAGCAGGTGTGATAAAATGGGGGTGACTGAATGCTCCAAGTCCTTAGTCAGCACTGATGCAAGCACCCAGGAAACAGTGGAAACAGTGTCTGTAAAGTTCTTCATCGCTGAACTCCATCACTGCACCCTACACAGCTGTCTAGGGCATGAAAGGACAGAAAAACCCTAACTAAAGCTGACCTCTCTGGTCCCGCTGCTGCAGATCTTCCGCCCAAAATATGTCTCTGATCCATCAGCCTTCACTCCTCAGAGCTGCTCTGGTTAGTCCGAAAAAACAGATGGTGGAATTGCAGCAGCAGGAGCTGCTCAGGAGCCTCTTGTGGTTTCAAATATTTTTTCAGTCTTTCCTGTGTGCTGTGGACGCTGCAAGCTTGGTGGCAGAGAGATTTTTCAGTGTCTGCCTGTGTCCGTGAGCATTCTCACTTTCTCACGGAGCTAGCTGCAAAACAGCTAGAGAGCTTTTGTAAATAATTCTTCTATCTTGCACCTGTGAGGTGTTTTTGCAGTTTGTTATTGTCAGTCTGAAGGATTGTTTAGGAAATGTGTGTTTTTAGGATCTAGCCAATAACCCTGGGGGGTGGTCAGCTGAAATCCAATGACTTTCTATAACCTAGGGTATAAAACCCATCTGTATATAAATAAATAAAGGCATTTCTCTCTAGTCACTCCTGAGTTCGGTTCTCTCCTTC
Source organism: Melanocharis versteri (assembly GCA_013397845.1). Classification (NCBI taxonomy): domain Eukaryota; kingdom Metazoa; phylum Chordata; class Aves; order Passeriformes; family Melanocharitidae; genus Melanocharis; species Melanocharis versteri. The sequence continues at coordinate 47,946 of VZTG01003990.1, forward strand.
CTCCCCGGGCTGTGTCCATCATTGCGACAGCGTGCACTGCTCATTGCAGTGTCCAGACAGAGGGCAAATCTCTCCCTGCCCTTAGAGGAATTTATTCTAACGCCAGAGAAAGCTCCTTCCTCCCATCAGCCCTGTCAGGAACACCATAATCACCTCCCACAGAGCCCGGGGCCACACATGCATCACCAGCTGCTCCTGAGAGAGCAAAACTCACATGGTTTTAGGCATCTATTTTTAGGAAAGGTCTAGATGGGACCAAAGTTCCTCCCTCACTGTGGTTGTGAACCTAGCATTGCTGATGCCCTGGCAGTGCAGAGCACGAAGCATTAGGCACATGGAACAATTTCTTCCCTCTCCTGGTAAAAGGAAAAGGTGATTTATCTCATCCCAGCCACAGCCTTGGCTTGACCTGCTCCTTCCTATAATTCAGAGTTCCCACTGTATTGTCTGAACAGCATAATTCCTAATGCAAAAGAAGAAGCTTTCAGCCTTTCAACTTGGCTGTTTCAGTTTCTGAACCTACTTCAAAGGAAAACCTCCCACCCAAGCTATGGATCACCCCTCACTAGCAAGACTGCTGGCCATTTTATTTTAAATCTCTTGGGAAATAAATTCACAGAATTGGCCTCTCTCCCTCCTTGGATATGAAAGCATCTCTCCAGCTGTTTCCAGGTAGGATGAGGAATTACAAAATGTTCGACTGGAATAGCAGCTAAGTAAGAAATGTGTGAGATCCTGGTACTTTTTCATGTTAAGTTTGTGTGTTGCAAACATCTCTTCTGGAGATTTAATCTTCGCTCATCAGCAAAGAAACACAGAACGGCCTCTGCCTCAGTCCTTGGGAGGGGCTGTGAAGGGATGGAGGTGAACTGACTCCATTTCCTCAGCATCTCCTCAACGTGCCAGTGTTATCCTGTGGGCCCCTGGAGGGGCTTGCTGAAGTCACACATCTCAGGGCTTCTCTGAGTACCTGAAGAGTGAGAATCAGTGATGTGCTCAGAGTTCTGGAAGTCAGGGGACCGAGAAACACGCCTGGAGGATTGGCTTCTGTATCCACATTCCAGCTTTTAGCAGCCTTCTGGGATAACCAGTGTTGCTTCTACCTCATTTCCACTGTTTGTGTTGTGGGCTGAAGGCCTGTTAAAACTAATTTGGAAATCTTCTATTGCAAAATGTGAGGCATTGAGTTCAGAGTGAAACCCTGACACAATCTACATTTGAAAGAGCCAGGACTTGGAAACTCTCACTATGAATTATATGCACAATGCTATGAAGTAGCTTTTTTGCTTTTATTTACATCCATTAATACTTCCTTTTCTAGAATTTGGTGCATGAAAGTGTCTCTTCCCTATTGCAATGACAGTGCAGATACTATAGATAGCATAAATGCAATAAAAAATGGAATTTGCAAATACTGTAGAGAAGATAAACCCAGTAAAAATGGAATTTGCTTAAAAATCAGGAAATACTTCTGGAGAGAGGTCTTTGCTTGCTTGCCTGTCTGCTCTGGTAGATGCAGATTTGTGGCTACGAATGAGATCTTTCCTAGAGACTGTCTGAGCTGGATTATTTACACTTGCACCTCAGTATATTAAGGCCATTCATTCTTGCCTGCCAGCCAGCCATACGCAGGAACTTAGCATATATTTTACCTAATATACCTGAGGCTGAGGAAATGGAGTCAGTTCACCTCCATCCCTTCACTAAAATACACCACAAAATTCCGAGGGAATCAGGGGCTTCAGGGTAGAACTTGCCCTACGTGCGAGTGTCTTTCTGTCCCCTGAGTTTGTTGCACGGGTGGAGGAAAAAGCAATCCATTGGCCTTTCTCTCTTGTGATTAAATTTTTGCTCTAGATAATTAAGAAGCCTCGAACCTCAATAAGTGCAAAGAAAAGAAACCAGGCGAGCAGACCTGCCTGGCCCAGCCCTGTGTGTCCTGCCAGGCCGACAGCTCCGCACGTGGTGGTAACTCCTGGGAAAAACAGCAGCTGTGGGCACAGATCCACGGCCACATCTCCACTGGTGCCAGCTGAGGCACATTTGAGTGAGGGACAAGCCCCTGGCAGCAGGGGCATGGCATCAGCAGAGCTGGGGGCTGGCCCTGGCACCGATGAGCAGCAGCAAGGGAGTTCATGCCCATCACCAAACGCTCCCCAGCCCCCTCGGGGCACCCCAGCCCTGCTTCTGCATCTCTGCACAAAAACCTCTGACCCTGAACTTTCTACTTCTCAAATATCCAAACCCAGAAGCGAGACGTGTTGAAACACTGCCCTGCAGTCAGGGACAGCAAATGAGTGGGGAAGTAGGAGCAGCACTGAGCAGCAGGGATTTTCCCTGGGGGAGAGGTGGACACTCTGGACCGGGTGACAGTGACACAGGACAAAGCCTTGCTCCCTATTTCCTCCTGCCTCTGGGATGGGAGGGATGTGCAAATGAGGGCAACAAGAGCCCCGATGAGCAGGAGTGAGGGTGTGAGTATGGAGGGGCTCTGAGGGATGAAAATCCCTCAGCAAATAACGAGACTCGTACATTGGTTCTACTTAATAAAAAATATGTGAATAAATTAACGTTTCCTGCTGGTTAATCTGTTCAGCATTTCTCTGTTGTAGCATCAAGCAAACCTTGGCAAGGCAGCTCACCCCTCCAGTGGGAAATACAGCTCAATAATGGTAATGTTTTCTATTTTGTCACACCTTTATCTGGCTGAGGAACAACGCCTCTCAGGAGAGCAGAGCAGTTTCCAGCAGCTCTGCCTCCTGCCAGTTCCCCTGTCTGGGGAAAACATGACAACACAATTTGGCACCAGGGACAATATGGCTGATGTCAAAAAGAGAAGTCTTGCTGAGGAAAAACTCCTTTTCAGGTTGTTCTTGTTGGAAGACAACATGCTGCTCGGATGGTTTGCTGTCTGAAGGCATTCTCTCTTCTCCTCCCAGCTGTTTGAACCCCCAGCTCCAGATAATTTTGGCTGCTCAGCAGGAATCTTTTTGCTTTCACCCAAACAGTAGAGCACCAGGCATTTTCTACAGAAACACCATGACAAAGCCCCCAGTTGCTGCAGAGGCATAATGGTGCTTGGATTAATCAGCAGAACAGCATCAGGGCATTATGAAACCTGGGGAGGTGAATTCACCCGGATTTTGTTAGACAGATGCTTAAAAAAATATAATCCAAACATACTTGTTTCAAGTACCTCAGAAGATGAGAAAATTCAGTGCATCTGGCAGCAGTTACCACTTAATTTCTGTCATTTAATCTCATTGAGGTGCATTATGTCAAATAATTACCCTAATGAAGACTTTAATGGAAGAGGGGAGGAAAATAATAGACATGCTTCGAAGAAATGAAGCTGTGAAGTTGCTTAGTTTTTAACCTGGCAGGGATTTATCTCCCCCTCCTCTGGCTCCTGCCCTTACAGAGGTGTCCAGTCTGCCTCTCTCTCAAAAATAACACATTGCAGATGCTGTGCAAGTGATGGATTTATTAATTCAGATACAATAACATCGTTTCTGACTTTGAAACCACCCAACATTTAAAACCATGAAGTCCAGCCATTAACCCAGCACTGCCAAGGGACCATTAAACCACGTCCCCAAGTGCCACATCTTTGTGTCTTTTAAATCCCTCCAGGGATGGTGACCCTAGCACTGCCCAGGGCAGCCTGTGCCAGTGCTTGAGAAACCTTGAAGAAATTTTTCCTGATAGCCAATCTAAACCTCTCCTGGCACAACCTGAGGCTGTTTCCCCTCATCCTATCACTTCTTACTTGGAAAAAGAGATCGACACCCAAACTGACCTTTATTGGCTGTTCTCATTCTCTTCTGAGGTCCTTCAGCTATTTTATTTCTATTTGATTTTGTAGAGTTTTTGTAAAGCCCTCATGTGCTGATTTCCACCACCACCCATACCCAGGATGTGCCTCTCATGGTCATATTGGTCTTGAATTTACTTCAGCAGGTCGAAGTGACACTTTCTTTGGTGAATAAACTATCTTCTAAATTTATCCAGTCTACCCAGGTTTCTGTGCACATAACCTGAGAGAAAAACTCATTGAAAATTAAATTAATCAAGTCAAATGAGTTTCCTTTTTTGTTGCCTGAAGGTATAACTTAAAAAAGAAAGGAAGTGTGTACGTCTTCCAGCACGGATGTGGTGGAGAAGGTAAATGGGCTCCTCCCTGCCATGTGTTTCCCAGTTAGCCTTGCCTAATGCTGCAGGTATGCCCCAAGTCATATCTCCCACCATTCCTGCAACAGCTGACTCCAGACCTTCTAGATATTTAAAAAAAAAGAAATTTAGCCCATTTTTCTCAAATTAATGCAAAAATGTGACATTTCAACTTTCCCTCCCCCTTTTTTTTTTTTTCTTCAGTATTTTTTTCCCAAGCTCCAAACACGTCTCTAACTCTGGAAAATTAAATGTGTGCTCCTGTGGCAGAAGCCTGTGCTGTGGTGTCAGACATCCCCCTGATTTCCAAAAGCAGCCTTCATGCAGCTTTGCTCCCTGCTGTGCCTCCTGGACAGCCTCCTGTAGAGGTGCAGCACTCGCTTCTCCTCCCAGCTCTGGAAGAAGGAGGCTGCGATTGCCCAGCACAGGCGGCGGGCGAAGGTCTCCAGGAACACGGTGCCGTAGAGGATGCAGAAGAGCAGCCCCACAACGAGCAGCACGGAGGGGTTGGGAGGCGTGGGGGGGCTGATCCCGCAGTGGGCAGAGCTGAAGATCAGATCATGGTGGTAGCTCCTGTTGAAGTCCCCGAGCAGTAATTCCTCGGAAGGATGCCCGAAAATTTTGAATAGAAAGGGCACGATCCCTATTTCCACCTGAAATAAGGAGAGTTAAAAGGTAAATGGGGTATGAAGAAACCAAAATCAACTGATTACTACAGAAACATCAGCTGAGGGGTGTGGAATTGCTGTTACAGCACTAAGAGAAGGACACTGAAGTGTGTGATCACTTCAGGCTGAGTTACAGTGCGATGTGTAGGCACTGAGTACTGGGCGTGGTGAGAGCCAGTCCTATCTGTCATCTTCACCCACTGGTACAGAGACATTACAGGCATTCACTGTCTGAGATTTATGGTGAAAGACATCATCCAGACCGTGGTATTAGTGGCTGAATATCTGAATATTAGAGGCTTTTTTCTAAGCCCTGGTTATTTTCCTGTAAATCCATCATAAGCAGGTATCTGCACTAAGGATCCTGGGGATGGGGAGGGAGGCAGGCTGTGTGGCAGAAGAGGGAAGCTAAAACACCAAACCAAAGAATATTGAAACAGGAACTGGGGAGGTTTGTGGAAAGGATTGCAGAGGGTGACAACAAAGCCAGCAAGCAGGGATTTCTACTGGAGAAACAGCCCGTGCAATGAGATGAGGAGACATCCTCGGTGTTCATCAGCTGCCCCCTTTCTTTTGGACTTCCCAAAGTCCAATGCAGAGTGGGGGGACAATGTCCAAGGGACTCCCATTCCTCCACCTTGCTTAGGGAAGGGGCCTGGAGGCACAGGGATGCCTGACTGCCTGGTGCTAGCAGTGTCCTTGCAGCGTGAGGCACTATTTGCTCCCCTCCGAGCTCCCAAGGCGCTGCAATGTGGAGAGTGTGTCTGCTGCTGTTTGATGCACTGGGAGGAGCAACTGAGGCTGTGCCCCTGCCTCCTCCTCCCCCCAAAGCCTGTTGCTCACCCAGCTGGCTGCTGGGGAGGGAAGTCAGGATTGTGTGAATAGGGGCACGAAGACTGCAATCCCCCCACCACCTCCCTGAAGGGGCACAGAGTGGGGTCCCCGCGCAGGGCAGGACAGGACAGCCCAGCACACACCTTGTATTTGATGTTGAGAGTGATGGGCACTGCAGAGAACAGAGCTGCCTTCCTCACCGCCGTGTCTGCCACGCTGAACGCAAAGTGGTCCACGGCCACGACCACCAGCATCAGCATCAGGGCCACGGTGACCAGCATGGCTCGCACGAGGCACGGTGCCACTTCTTCCCAGGACAGCTTCCAGCCTGTTGGTCGGATGAGTTTTTTGGATGAGCCCACCAGCAGATGAGCTGCTTTTCTGTCCATGGCTAAACGCTCCAGCTTCTTGGTGATGTAAAAATTGTCAAAGCGGAGGTTGGTGAGATAATTTTTCAAATACCAGGTGGACTCAAAACAGAGATAGAGCATGAAGAAAGCAGCAGCCAGTCTGTTGGCTACTCGTAGAGAGTCTTTGACGAGCACCTCAACAGACAAGAACTCTCTGCTAATTTTCTCACCAGCAAGGTGCATTTTTTGGTAAATCAAAGAGCTATTCTGAAGCAATGAAAAGCGAAAATGTCCATTCATAGGCTTATAAATGGAATGAATGTTTTCTTGGATTGCATCCCCAAACTCCCAGGAAACTTTCTCCAGCAGGGCAGTTGAGTTCAGGAGACTGTCAGAGGAATTCTTGCAGATGCAGTTAATAACCTGCAGTATGGTTTTAATGTTGCTTATGATGTTGGGTGTAATGTTCACCGCTGCGATCATGACGCAGGTGGAGAAGAGAAGCTTCCGGCCCTGTTTGGTGCCTAACGTGGGCATGATCATGGTGAAGACACAACGGGCAGGATGCACCAAAAGCAGAGTCAGGAGAAGGAGCAGACTGAAGGAGACAGCCGAGGCAACAGAGAGGTGCCAGGAGTACTCCAGGGAAGCAAACACCCAGTTGTAAAAGAGGCCTCCTATCACTGCTGTAATGCAGGAGCACTGCAGAAACAAGGTCCACAGCTCTCGGCCATCTGCTGGGACAGGTTTGGAGTAAATCCACCACAGGTCTGCCATAGTTCTGTGCACCTTTGGGAAGAGAAAGTCCTCACCGTAAACACGGGCTCTCATCCTGGAAAAAGAACAAGTAGCTGGGTGTTAGCAGAGGAATTTCACAAACACTAATTAGGGGGCTTTCTTGAGATGATCACTTATGGGACTTTATATTGTCCTCCTCTGAGTGCCTCTGGTTCACCCTTCTTTAATTCCCTGCTAACTTCCCTGAGTAGCTGGGGCTGAGATCTGCCCTGGAAGCAGCAGGACAGGGAAGTTCAAGGCATTTCTTGAAAAATAAATACTAAGTACAATGCAACTGCTCATCTATTAATGCAAGCACAGGAAAGCATTGTGTTATTCTATAAAAACCATAATAGAGTCATTCTGAGGGATCAACTCACTGACAGTGGTTGAGGCTTTAGTGCTGATTTAGAGGATGTTGGAGAGATAAAGAGGAGGCTGCTGGCTTCTGTGGAAATTGTAAGACCAGCTCTGTGTTTAAAAGGTGTTACATGGACAAGAGGCAGGTGAGTGGTGCTCTCCCTGCCTCTTAAGAGGAGGCCAAGCACAAATCTTCATGTTTAAGGGTGACAAACAGAGAAAACAGTTTCACACTGAAGCTGCAGTGCCAGAGGAAGTCTCCAAGGACAAGAATTTGGCCACTACAGACAGGATGAAATGTCCCATAAAGCTATTTAAATGTCTCATGGAAACAAACATTTGGGAAAGAATATGATTTCTCAGGCCTCACATCTGGAGTGACTCTCCGGAAACCAGAAAACCTGGAGGAGAGAAGAGCCTGTCCCCAGGGTTAAACCCAGCCAGGCAATCCCTGCCTCCCACTGCTTGGCAGCAGCCTCAGCTACCCTTTGAGGGACAGTTTTTACTTTTTCTGTGGAAAAAGCCTATACAACAGCTATCAAGACAGAGGGAAAGAGAGGGATTAAAGCTGACTTTACATACCCAGTGGCAGTGAGGTGCCCCAGACTTGCCCGAAATTTTTCCATGTTCCAGTGCCTTACAGCTCTTAGAGAGGATCCCGGATGTGGCTGTTAGAGAGGCAGAGTAGGAAACCAAGGCAGCACCAGAGAGGCAGGACTCAAAACCCAAGATGTTTAAAGGCGATTTAGATCAGCAACTCTGGCAATCCCTGAAGTGTGCAAAACCTGGCGAGTGAAGCCCAGGGAGTAACAGCACTACAGAACAGCACTGCTCGGGCTTTACACTTTTTCTGGTCTTACTGTTATTGCACAGAAGGCTTGTTTTAATGACACATAGCTGAAAAAAATGAGTCAATGGCACATGGGCTGATGAAGATGGAAGAAAGATCGTATGGAACCTGGGGTGTCATCATTCCTTGGGGGAAAATCAATGACTCCTCGCACTTCCCATCAGCAAGCAGCGAGCAGGGCTGGCATCTCTCTCAAGAGAGAAAGGGACCTTTTCCTCTTTCAGACATCAGTCATGGCACAAAGGGCACAGCAGGATCCAGCAAACCAGTTGCTAACTGCTCATCTGTTCTGACAGGCTGCTGCTCCCTGCTGAAACTGTGCAGGGTTCACAAGTGGCTTCAAGGCTCATCTCACAGTGTCGCTGTGAGCGGCAGTAAGGAGAGCAGAACACACACCAAGCCGTAGAAAGCAGAAGTGTGTCAGACTTTATTTTGATTCTAACTTTTATACAGAGATATATACATAATAGTGATTGGACAGTGTTATCCCACCCCCCAGGGGGTTAGGCTGAAGCCTTACAGCTCCAGTCAGCAAAACATAAGATTAGAAAGAGAGTAAAAATGTCCCAGTTTATCTTTGTTTTCCTACACAGTTCATGAGAAGGAGAAAACTCTTAGGACTGCACGTCCACATCACAGTCCTAGCAGAGGAAGAGGAAGTTTCAAACTTGAACCTTTCTGAATTCCCTAGAGCGAGCAAATAATCCACTGCAGAGAAAACCCAGCCACAGTCAGGATTCCCAAACTGTTGAGAAGCTCCCAGCTGTACAGGCCAGGATGTGCAGTTCCTGAGGGACCAGCTTGCCTGGCCCCCAGGATGTGGCCAGCACAGAGCTCCAGCCACCAAACCTGCTCACCTGGAGATGAGGACCAACCACGGCGTTTGCTCCTCTGTTACGAGCCTGGGGGTTACAGGAGCCTTCCCTGGCTCCCACCAAACCTGCCCCTTGCAGAGGCTCTCATGCTAAGCCACCATTTGCAGGCAAAGGTGACACAGCTCACCCAGCTGCCACGGAGCCCATCCCTTATGGGGACCCGCTGTCCCAAGCCAAGCCCTCCCGCCAGCTGGGAACCGCCGGGCCCCCGGGATGTTCTCATGCTCCCCTGGGTGGGAAAGGGCAAAGGGCTGGAGGTCAGCCCTGTCCCGGCCACCCCTGGGGACAAAGCACGTGGGGCTCTGCCCTCCAGAGAGAGGTGGGAGAGCAGCCCCTTACCCAGGGGACATGGCTGGACCCCACGGTAGTGGCAGGCACTGGGGGACAAGGAATGAGAGGCACAACAGGCAGAGCAAACCTCTGCCCGCTTCCTCTGCCCTTCCTGCCGGCAGCGGGTCCCTCGTGCTCCACTCAGCAGCTCCGCTCTGTAGTTGGGGGTTTTGTTTTTCCTGCGTGGCTGGTGGAGCAAAGCTTTCCTCGCGGTGCCCCGGAGCACCGAGGCCGGATGAGAAACTCTGCCTGGCTCCAGCCGGGAACCGGCACCGGCCAGGCGGGCGGGAAAGAAAGTGCTGTTTGTTTGGAGCATCCATAGCAATTGCTTGCAGAGGCCATGAATTAGGTCTTGAATTCAATGTGCACACTATAAGGGACTAACCCAAAAGACCCATAGCTGGATCCTGCAAGGCTCATCAGCTTCTTCTACGACTGAACTCCTTTCTCGCTCCACTTCAGAGCGAACTGATATTAGCATCAGCCCCTGGGACCCCATCCAGGCTACACAGGCAGCTTTCTGAGGCAGAAAAAAAAATAAATTTAGCAGTAGGCTATAAAGAACAAAAACCTCTCAAGTCCACAACATTGGGGTGTTTTTTGAGTCTGCTGCATCATTTGCAAAGGCACCTGAGGTCTGTGGGGACACTGAGCAGTAACTCTGGCAGCACCAAGAAGGGTTTGTTTGCAGTCATACTTAGATTTTTTCCTCTGGCTCAACTCAAAATTGTTCTCTGCCAGCTGGACCTGCAGCAAGGGCATAAATCTGGGGTAACTTTGATTTTATATCATGAACAACCTGTAAATGAGCTAGAAACATAAATGCCTAACCTTTCCCAGAACACAATGAACAAGCTTGCTTTGCCAAAAAGAACCCCAACAAACAAAACACAGCAGGAGAAAACCCAAATACCAGCGTGTGTCTTCATAGGGATACCTGGGGAACAGCGGGTGGAGGCTGGGAGTGGGAAAGGGGCAGGACTGGGACACGGGAAAGGCAGGACCATACATTGCAGCAAAGCAACTGTGACATCTTGTGGTCACACTCTGCTCAAGGACCCTGCGGTCTGGCTCATTTTGGTTCTGAAAAAAAGAAAAAATACTCCGTGGTTGGGAGAGTTCTAAGATAAGGAGGAAGGCTGTGTCCTCCCAGGATGCTTCAAGGCGCCTTTTCCCACCCTGTGTCGTTTCCAGATGATATAAAGGGAATTTGCTTTCTTGACAAGCTCCAGTCTCTGTAGATCTCAAGCTTTAAAATCTTCTAACATCACCGATTTTGGCTTTTTAGCACTACAGGAGGAAACCGAGCCCCACACGCCTGTAAGCAGCTCGCTGGAACTGTGAGACAGCAGAGGATTCCATTGGCATCGCTGCAGGAAGCAGAGCCTGGCTTTATCTGGGCTAGGGATGAGAACTGAGCTTGTACCCACCAGGACAGAGGTTTTGAACTCAGTTCTGATTGCAGACCGCAGTGTTCGGGGTGGCTGTGCCAAGACACCTGCACATTCAACCTGTGGTGACAGTGTCACCTTGTCATGGGGACAGCGATGGGAGGGGGTGCAGCGCTGTGCCCCAGGCAGAGGGTGGGGTAAATGAGCTATGCAACTGAAGAAAATGACTGGAGAAAGACAATGAATGAAGGGCTAGAATAGAATGATTTAAGTCTGAAGATAATTCTCCATGGCAGTTATCATCAGCACCCGTTGATCAGGTTATTCTGCCCATTTGAGAAATAGAGGGTATGGGAAAGATTAAATAATTAGGAGTGGTTATTTGCTTGTTAAAATCACATGCAAATTAACAACTTACAGTACTGCAGAGCCAGACCATGTCTTCTTAGGTTACTGCTACAGAAATACAGGAAAATCCCAGCAATATCCTCTCGGTCACTGATGAGGGATAAATGTGATAAGGGAACCAAGGCTATCTAACCTGTAATAGCTGAATTCCCTATCATGCTGGACTTTCATTTGTTTCATGACTCTTTCCCTGCCTCTCCTGAAATTCCAGCATCGCTGCTGAGTGCAAACTGACAAGAACAGCTCTGGAATCACTCCCTGCTGTAAGGACCCACAGAGCAGCTCCTCCGTGTGAACAGTTTGTAAAGCAACTCTAGTGCTTCTGGGATAAAAGACAATGACAAAATGCCTTCCTACTGTAAATAAACCAAAATTATTTTCCTCCGAGTGTCTCAGGAGAACATATGGATGTTGGTCCAGGACTGGATGGGGGACATCAAAGGAGTAAAGCAGAGATATTCTGGATATTGAATTTCAATGCGTGAGTGGCATTTCCTGTTAATTAAAATTCACAAGGAGGCTGCTAATGTGAATGGCTTTTGTGATGGCTGTTGGATTTTTACATTCCTAGAGAAATGGTGCATAGGCAAGCAAAGTTCCTTTAAAATAACACAGTCAAAGTTATAGAAGGTTACTACAGCACTTGAAATACCCTTTCCTGGGAATTTTCATATCTCTACATATATCACAGACCCTTCAAGACTAATGGGGTTGACTTGTCATTGAAAGCTGCTTTTGGCAAATCTTAGTACTAGCAGTAGCAAATGGAATAAGAAATTGTTCGTGCAGGCCTGTTCACCTTTGAACTCCAGAAATACTAAATCTTAATATCTCTGTTTAAAAAAATTAATTAAAACTCAAGCATGCCAGACTAGTCCTGCTCTCACAAATGCCTGGGTATAAAAGAGCAGAATTAGGTAATGCTGTCGTCCACATGCCTTAAATCAGATCCTCTGGGGAGCCCTGGGAAACACAGGGGCTTCTGACAGAGCTGGCAAACAGGTCTTGGACTGAAGAGGTTTGGGATCCAGGTGCTTCTTACACCTTTCCCAGGTGTGCCAAGGCCTCGTTGTGGACCTTGGGTAAGTCTCTGGTCCCCTCTCTGCCTCAGTTTCTCATGTTGGCACAGAGATCACAAACCTGCCCTGGCCGCATTTGTGAAATACTTCCTGATCCCTGGATAGACAGAGCCACGGGCATGCCAGAACACTGGAAGTGATTTTTGGAGACTTCCACACGAACTCTCTGGTCTCAGCTCTTCTTTCAAGCCCAAGGAAAACCATCCTGGATTCGATCACCGAGGATGCAGCAAGTTGGAGCTGAGACCATAAACAAACCTGTGACCCCAACATCTGCAAGGGAGCTGGACTGGATGCTACCCTTCGGAACTGGCTGATCCCAAAGCCCTTGCTGCCTGTCCCCCAGGCTGCAGGGACGGAGGCAGCTCTGTCCTAGTGGCTGATGAGGATCCCCTGCAGCAGCAGCAGCAGCAGCTCCAGTGGCTCAGGGCAGTGGGGCCGCGGGGCTCCTTCCTGCGGCGCCTGCGGGCACAGCCTGTTCCCTGTTCCCTGTTCCCTGGCCCGGGACAGCAATCCCGTGCTGTTCACGGACAGCTGGCTGACAAAGCAAACTGCAGGGAGCAATTTTCCCTTCCCATTCAGCCCATCTTTGCTAAGGCATGATGAGGAGCATCCAAGCAGAACGACAGTGCCCAAACCCAGCCCAGCCAAGCAGAGCAGGGATTTGGGGTCTGCTCAAAGGCTCTTTAGCAGAGCAGCCCTGAGATGCTGGGCCAGGGGTTTTCCCACTGCTCCGCTGCTTACCAGGACTGCACTGGCCTCCTGCTCCTCCTGGGGAGCCGCTGCCCAAACCAGGGATGAAGCTGGAGCAGAGGGAGGCTCGGGCTTTGCTTTTCTCCCCTCAATCTATAGAGCAAACAGGACCATGTGACGTGCTAACCAATGTGCTTTATTTTAAGTTTTCCACAATCATTCAGGATTTTGTTTGAACATTATGGATTTTTTTTTTTAACTTGATTGATTGATCAAAGTTCCACATTCAGTTGGTTTTGGTGACTTCGGTTCAACCCCTTCGAGTCCCCACCTGCCACACAACCCCAGGGTAACCCCCATAGGGTAACCCCCATAGGGCAACCCCTGCAGCAGCAGCTGTGGCTGGTGAACGTCTCCCTGCCAGCCCTCCCACCTGGCCCTGGGGGTTATCAGCAGCACAGGAGCAGGGGGGATGCACTGGATCCCCACCCCGGGCTAATTCATCTTGTCAGCTCCACCAGTTCACATTGTCAGAGAAACCTGTCCCAGCACAGGGATCCAGTCACTCACCTTCCGTAAAACAAGAATCAGATCCTTTATCATTCAATCATCTATTTCAATGACTGATGATTTAAGCTTAATATTTTAGATTCTTACAGATAATAAAATAAAAATAATCGGATAAAATGGTGATTAAAATCACAGTCAATTTGCAATGCTTTCATTGAAAGTACCCAAGCAATCTGATTTAAAAAGACGTTAAGAATCAAAGCCTATTTTTAAGAAATGTCAATAAAATTCCAATGCAACTTGTCCGCTGACCTGTGACACAGCAGGTCATTTGTGAGTGAGTCAATCTCACAAACCTAAGACTGGCCACAGTTACCAACGGTGAAACACCACCGATGTCCAAAGTTACGTCAGAAATTAATTTGGTCCCAAACCCCCATCTGTGTCCTCAGTGCAAAGAACCAGGCAGCAATCGCTGTCCCAGGTTTTCAGAACATTGAACATGTTTGGAAACAAACTGTGGCCTTCCAGTTTCCAAAGCATGGAGCAACGCACCGAGTCCTACCGACACATCTCCTGAGCCATCCCTTCACACACGAACCTGAAGAAATAGTCTTCACCCTCCATGAGAGAATTACTCATGAGATGGCATTGAGACCCCATCCTCACACCCTGCAGAAGCACCCGGCCACGCCGCCTTCTCCCCGGCCAGATTCTGATACACTCACTCACATTGGGTTGCACATCAATAATCCAGTTGCTGCTCTCCAAAACGAGGTAGGGTATCAGAAGCTAGAGCAGCAAGGCTCGCCAGCTCTCGTGGGGGAACAGGCATCTACCCAAAGATGCTCCATGCTTACAGGTTGTCCAGTTAACAACCACCTATGACAGAAGGACTCTGGGAGAGTCGGATTTGTACCTGCAGAAGGTGGGGAAAGATCTCCAGAGAAAAATAACAAATGGATGTTGTGACACTGACCAGGATTTCTAAAAATAAGATTAAACCAGAAGGTCCCACACAGTGTGAGTGGCCACGTGGCTTTTCCTCCTGTGCAAACTCTGACGATTCCAGTGCCCCAGTCCTAAGTGAGTGAGTCCTTCCCCGGGGGTGGCTTTGTTCATATTTTATTTAGTGCACTTAAAGTGACATTTTCTACAGCTGTCACAAGTGAGGTGGCATTTTCTGCATGAATGTTGGCCCATGCAGGGAAGGTCCCCAGCTGGAAGATGCTCTTGGCCCATGTGTTCATAGCCAAGCTAAGAAGCAGAACTCCCATAAGATTCATGAGCAACCCAGTTCTTGCCTACAAAAGAAATACAAAGACAGCTGTTGAGTTTAGACTGGACATCTACAGCATGTGAAGCATGAAGCTATTTGAATGCAAACATTATAAAAATGGAAGGCTTAATTGCTGTTAATATTAGCGACATTTTAAGCAGGCTTAAAGCCACAAAGGCCATTCTGCAGCTGCTCACCAAGCTTTGATCCATCAAAAACATTAACATCTGTTTAGCCTCAGGAATGTGAGCAGGAACTGGGACTAAGCCTAATTTTACTCATAAGCTTTATTTCACTGAGCTGGGGAACTTTTCCTCCATCCAGAAACCTATGAAAGTTGAGCTGCTGACACTAGAGGAACAGGGCCAGGGGCTGGGGGATACTGAGCACATTTAAGACGACTTTTGTCAACATTTGGAGCCATGGTGGCTCCAAATTTAAATTTCATACGAGCTCCTTCCATCCTGTGCCCTCAAACACTGTGGAGAACAGTATCAGACCTCTGTCTTCTCACTTTACTCCATGTCGAAGTACTGACAATCCAGAAAAATCCCTTCTTTAAACACTCAGGTTGATTGTTTTCATCATTTTATGTATCTAAAGGAACTTACCATATCCTTGACCATCAAATGTCCAGAGGAAAACGCAATTGAGTTGGGTGGTGTCGAGACTGGCAACATGAATGCATAGGAGCATCCTACAGTTCCTGGTATCATTAAATAGAGGGGATTTACTTTCAGACGAATGGCCTGGAAAACCAGAAAGGAACAGAAATTGGACCTTGGGGATTCGAGCTGCCAGCAGGTGAATCAAAGGATGCAAATTGCCAATGCACTGTGCAGAGCCCTATCCCACACTCTGTGATAAACAATCACATATCTCACAACAAAGTCGGAAGGATTATTATCCTCCAGGGTCCATGTGATGCTACAGGGCTCGTTGCCCCCAAGGGTTTCGAAGAGCCTGAAGCCCAGGAGCAGGAAAACCACCCAGTGCCTGTCCCAGCACAGACCCAACACAAACCTGCCCACCCACGGGGCAGGGCGACGAGGGGGCAGAGGACGAGCTGGGCTTGCCATGACCTTACCAGCTCTGCCAAGATAGGCAGAAAGATGATAATAGTGGCAGTGTTGCTGGCAAACTCCGTGAAGAAGGCGATGACAACGGTGATGAGGATGACGGCCACGGGAGGTGGCACACCCTCCAAGGGGTGCAGGCGGCCTCCTATCCACACAGACAGGCCAGACTCCTGCAGGAGGGGAGAGCAAAAACAGGAGTCATCCTCCTGCATCCCTACAGGGGAGCTGGTCCTCTCCTAGAACTTGTCCTCAGGGTGTCTCCCAGCAAGCAGCTTGCAAGGAGTTGTAACCTCCTTAGTTATCTGCTGTGTATTGCTGTCACTTGGAGTTGAGAAATATGTCCTTGGAGTGTGATGACTCCACTGATACAAGTTTTCCAAAGCCAAGTGAAGACACCAAGTGACACCCTGATAAAATCCAGCCCTGCTGGGCAGGATGATGCCACGTAGCATCTGCTGTGGGCCTCACCTCACAGCCCTTGGCCATGGCAAAGCCTCCTCCAAGCAGCAGGATGATGTTCCAGGGCACCGTCTCTTGGGCCTTCCTCCAAGTCAGCAAGGGCTGGGTCTCTGTGTTTGGTGCTGGACAAAGAGCAAAGGCCTGTGTCAAACTCCCACCTGAAGAGGAGCATCAGTCACCGCCTGACAGAATGGTATCAGGAGTCTGACAGCAGCGCTGAAGCTCACTGACCAGGAGTTGCTGATCAAATACACACATGGAGTGTCTCGAGTTAGCCAATTAAAGGAACATTTAACTTAGTATCAGATGTAAAAAAAAAAATTCTAGCAATAAAGTTTTCTTTGAGGTTTTCTTGATTTAATAATTAATATCAGGTTCATTTTCTCTCTGTAACAAAGATAAACATTATCTTCAACAGATGGGGGTCCACAGAAGGAGGACATTTTCTGCCATTTGAATCACAAAGATGTTATTAATTTTCCATTTGTCATTCGACAGCCAGTGAGTTTTATAGCACAGAGCTCATGCCCCCTAAAAGCCATTTCTTAATACATGATAAAGTGAGCTCTGTTGTATGGAAGGATGCACTAATGGGACTGAAATTTTCTGTTGAAAAAGAGCACATATTTTATCCACAGGAGGCCTGATTAAACATCTTCCTGTGTATGGACAACACAACAAATGTGCATGACTCAGAGCAGCTGGTATTTTGTTCCCACAGACCGCAGGCAATGCTCCATCATCCACAAAGAGCCTTCATCAGCTACTTCTCCACATTAAGATCATCTCTTATTCCAAGCGGTTTATGAATTAAAATTTGTATTTCATTGCTACTCAAGAGGACCGACCCAAGACTTCAAAACCTGCTGGAGAGTTTGGGCTTTAGGAGTTCAAATTCTAAATCATTCTAGAAACTGAGGAAGAGCACCTATATCTGAGGATGGACAACTAGCCCAGCTCTGCCCTCTCAGAGGTCCATGCTCCCCTCGAAGGACAGGAGCTGTTGGGAAGTCAGACACCAAACCCCTGTTCCACCATCAGGTCTGGTAAATGAACACCCATTTCAGGTCACCTCACCCCACCACGGCATCAACCCTGACAGCTGCATGAGCAGCTGAGTCACTCCTGCCACCAGCAGCAGCGCAGTGACTGCTGAGCCTCTGCTGGTGCTTCAGGAAAAAAGCCTCTCTAGGATCAAATGGCACCTTCAATCCACGCTGCTCCCCACAGCAGCGCTGCTGCTGCAGCTCCAGGGGGGGACAGCTTTGGTTCTGCTGCATGCCTGCCCTGCCAGGACACAGGCAAGCACAGAGTCCCTGCCTGGAGGGGGCTCCTACTCACCTTTCAAGTCAAACCACCACCTGAAGGAAGGTTTTTGTGAGGGGAAGAAGAATAGTATAATCACAATGGTGATTCCCGTAACTGCGTCTGAGATAAACCTGTCCAAAAGCAGCAGAAACACTTGTAAGAAGCACAAGCCTGTAGAATTACAAAGTTTGTAAGAAGAGGGATTTACCAAAGAAGATTACAAGTTTCCATCAGGTTTGAACAACGCTCGTTGTTCACAGTTCTTTTCTTTTTTAATTCCCTGTCGAGCTACATTTCTACCGTGGGCTGTGAACACCCCAGAAAAGCTGCCCTACAAAAGTAAAAACCAAGATCTAATCCCCTCCACACCGATGTTTTGGTTATCCTGATTGCAGAGACATGAGGACAAGTTTCCTCAGCCTATTGCAGGGAGGAAGAGAAACAGAGCCCAAACCATCTTATTTATATGAGCTCTTTACAAAATGCTCGAACTCTCAGGTGAAAGGCAGGCTCAATCCAGTAAAAAGCTTATGCATGTGTTAGATTTAAGGAGTTATTAACTGATGAGGAAAAAGTCCATAACTACTTTGTTACATTAAGGAATCATTTATCAAACTGGGTTTTATTTGAAAAAACCCCACAAAACTATGAAGGTTTCTTCTTTTAAGAAATAACAACACCTGCTCGGAGCTGTAGCATTCCCTAACTGCTGTATCTATTCATCCTCACAAGGTATGGATGTCACAGGGGACACAAACTTGGCAAACAGACAGGATAGCACTCGGAATCAGCTCCTGCCATCTCTCTTCAGTCTTCAGACCTCTGGTGAAATCAGTGGGTTGCCTCAAGAACCCAGTATTTCACTGTAAATATACCTATAAACAGCATTCCCAACATTAAATCCTAGGGATGGCCTCAAACAGACACATCCCAACTTCCCACTAGCTTCATGCACTTCCTCTAGGAGACAGAAAAAACAAAGTTGGCTCTGCTACTTGCTGCTCAGTTAAATTTTTCCAGGGAACCTGAGTAATAGTGTTAAACAGCACAATCAGAAACTTAGGAATCTCAATGACTTAATAATGTTATTGCAAAATGGCACAGTGGAATTAAAAGAGTCTTACCCTGGTGCAAACAAGCTTGCCCAACCTGGAATGAATTTGGGATCCCTGGAGAACAGCATGATTGCAAACATGCAGAAGAAGAAGAAAATTGCCTGTTCTGCAAATCTGAAACGAAAAGAAATGAGGTTAAAATGCTGCTGTGCTAAAGGGGTGGATCCAAGCTAGGACAAGTATCCAGCTCCTGCTGCAGCATCTTGGCTGAGAAATGAGGCTGATTTTCTGAAAAGAACTACAGTGAAACATTGGAACAGATTGTAAATCTATTTGCAAATACTGCTGTTTGCCAGCAATTCTCTCTTATGGGAAGACATTAAGGAGAGGCAAGATGGAAATCAGGAATGTCACAACAGCTGGGTGCAAGGTTGACCCTCGGGATGGGGCAGAGAGGAAGGGCCAAGCAGCTCCTCATGAGCTCCTCAGCATCCCTCTGACCATGGCCCCCCAGGATGCCAGCCAGGGACGGTGTCACTGCAGCTCAAGCCATACAAAAGGATGATTGAGATTCAAATCATACATGAGACAGCAGGAACAAATTCCTCCAAGGTCAAAATCTAAACACTGTCCCTTAGACACATGACAAACAGCAGGGTAAAAGGCAGTATCATTCACTAAGTGTCTAGTGGGGTTAAGGTTTAACCAAGATGATGCCTCAAAATTCTATTTAAAATCTCTCTGAGCACAAGCAGGGGCATATAAGCGATTGGGAAGAGGCTGCTTGAGCTGATTTTTAGTTATGGGGTTGCTAATCAAATTGGTAGAGCTCAGCTTAATGGACTTTCCCACTCCTAGATCTCAAAGTGGGACTTTGATTCTTTCAGAGACATTTTGCAGGCTGCTCGATAATGTACTGAATGGAACAAATAAACCAATTTCTTTCATTTACAGCACAGGCACAGAGAGATGTCTTTGAAGAACCACTCCATTTTCCACACAACAGAAATAATTACAATGTCGATAGCACGACACAAACATCGCTGGAAATTCACAGCATTGCCCTGAGTATGAAAATATTATTTTACAGATGGGGAAACATAGACCGTTTAAGGATAAAACCTACAGTTTCAACAGTCTTCAGTAGCCTTGGCTGCCCAGAATATCAGTGGTTGGACATATCCAGGGCTGGAGTTCTGGAGATACTCAGCTTTTCCTGCTTCCCCCTTTTTTTGGCATTTCTCAGAAGTTAAAACTCATATTTCTTTTTGCTGGTGCCTTACTCCAAAATAGAATCCCCATCATTGCAGTTTGTACCTGCTTCTACTTTCCTCGCTTGACTAACATAGTTGAAGGAATTATCCAGAAAAAATAATGTGTCCCATGGCATGGATCTGACTTCTTTCTATACACTTTATCTGAGCTTTATGATTTCTTAAAGTATATCCACAATCTGTATGATTTATATCCATAATATGATTCACCAGCCTGCTGAGCAAAGGCCTCCTGCTTTGCAGGACAGGTATGCACAAACCTTTGAAATCCAGCCTGTGTTGGTTAGCACCTAACACACACAGAACTGCGTTTGTTCCTGGAGTAGGAAAATCATAAATAGTCATTAAACAACCCAGCATGAATTCCCTCTATACCAGGAATGTTGTTCTTCAGAAGATTTGAGTGCAAGCTGCTATTTGCTATTATTCACGCTAACGAAGCTGAGGAGGCTGGAGCATGCAAAAAGCAAAGTTCAGCAGGTTACAAACGGACTGAGTAGAAATACAGGTATAATTTTCTTTTAAAAACTCCATTCCCCCCAGTCCTCCACTCTTAAAACAGGGTATTTCCAAACCCACTTAATTTCTTTCTCATTTCCATCCCAACTTTACAACTCACTTTGTTGGACCCAGTTTCTGATAGTCCTCCTTTATCACCTCCTTGGCTCGGGCTTCCGCATCCACTCTTATATTTGACTTTTTAGTTTTCCAGCGCCTGCCAAGAAACACAATTACATTTTTACATGCCTCTGACCTAAGTGTCACATAGGAAATAATGCATTTTCTACTGCAGCACATGCAGGACTCGGTGTCCTTCTCCAGCACCTGCTCTGCAAGGTTCAAAGAGCTGCACATCTCTGGCAGCTCAGTTTGTGTTATCTTCAGATTATGAAGACTAACAATGAAAATCTCTGCTGAGATAAAGGTAAAAAGGCCTTATTTTATATATCCTTTGTCTCTGGATTCATACAATTTGTGTCTGCAGAGGTGAGGAAGTTTCCTCTCATTTATATTCTGAACTGTTTCTTCCAGCATGGGCTGTGATTGCCAAATGAAAGTCCCAACATTGCAGGATTTCCTTGTCTTCCTTCCAAGCAAATTACCTACTTGGGCAGAACGACTAGGAATAGGGTGACACAGAAAATGAATCTGTCCCTTCATTTTTCAAGTCACTTGTAATTTCCTGGGTGATCCCAGGATGCTGCTGAGGATCAACAAAAATGTGAGGAATTTCTAAGTGGCCGGGAATGTTAATGTGCTCCTGGCTAAGCCTCTTAGCCTGGCTGCACTGGCTGCACACAGTTTGCTCCTTTGTAGCATGTGCATACAAATGATACATTCATACCTTGAGCTTCATCTCCCATCACATCCCATGACACTGAACCTGGTTTCTAACACTGCCTGTGACCTTGGTTAAACCTACAACCCCAAATTTCTGTATCAGACACATCATCCCCATGGTGCCTGCCCTTCCTTAATTCATCTATTGTTTCACAGGGAGATGGTGGTTGGACGTTCTGTATGGATGAATGGTTGATCATTCAGAAGCTCCTGCACTTCAAGCTCCAGGCTCTTTAATTTCTTTTTTTTGGGAGGTGTTATTAACAGCAGCCTCAGCTCAGCCAGCCCATACCCAGCCTTTCAATGCCTCTTGGATTCCAGCAAAGCTGAGGTGTCCACCTGCCTGTGCCGTGCTGCAGACACCAAGGACCTGCCCACAGACAAGTCCAGCCACTGTCCCCACGCAGCCACAGCCCAAGCATCCCGAGAGGCTCCTGTGGAGCCCTGGCTGTACTTGTGAGGCTTTGCAGAGTCTCCTCCACGCACCTCCCCACGGGGGAATTCTGGCATCCGCGCCGGCCCAGCTATCCCAGTACAGCCTGTGCGCTGTGGGGGCGAGCCAAAGCAAACACAGAGCATCACGTTCCCTGAGAGCAGCGCTGCCTTTCGCCGGGGCTTGGCCTCTTCCCTCACCTGCGGGGCTGGGGATGCGCCGTGCCCAGCCCTCACCCCGGGGCACGGGAGCCCAGGCTGGGCTCGGCATCAGCGCTGGCACACGGGCGAGCAGCGCAGCTCCCGGCACTGCGAGCTGGCCGAGCATCACACAGCAACACACAGAGCCTCCTGAGGAGCCCCACCGGCAAGTTAAGGACAAGCCTCTGGCATTCTCTGGATTAAAACTTTCCCATTGATGTTTTTTTTTTTTTCTCCCTATGTCTGAGACAGTGTAAATATTTGGACACCTGTTCTCTTTTTTCTCCCTCTCCCCACATTTGCATTTTAAAGTCAAAACAACAATTAAAGACTTTTCTAAATATCACGAGTTCTGTATGGTCCCTGGAGGAAGCAAGACTCTGACTTTGTTACTATGACTTGTGAGAGTGTGGAGAGGGAAAAAGGTCTCACACGAGCAGCAGAGCGATGCTGCAATCGCTTGAGGTTGTGCACACTGAGGGGTTGCATGGATCCAGCAAAGATTCACCGGAAAAACATGTTATTCTCAGTTACAGATTAACACGTTGTTGTAAAATTAAGCCCTGTTGTGAAGTAATCTGTTCCAAACCCAGGTTTTTGCCCCAAGAAGACATCCTGTCTCTTTTATGGGGAACTAAGATTTTATCACGGTCTTCAAAGCTAGATCCTGCTTTTCCTTCTGCCATCAAAAATCTGCCATTTACCCTCCACAGGCCAAGGCCAGGCATTAAAACAACCTTTAAACATTATATGTTTAACTGAATGAATGTAATACATACTCTGTACACGTATTTCAGTTGGATAAAGTATATGTAACTATGAGATATCTTTAAAACCTTCCTATTGTATATCAACTTTTTAAAAAATAGATGACTTGTTATGGGATGGGCATGCTAGAGTTAGTTATAAATTCCCCCACTTTCCAGGAGGTGATCCTGGGTGATATCAGTAGATTTAGGATGAGAATCATGATGAACACATATTTCACAATGCTAATATAACCAGACTACGTATTTGTATAGTGAAAATCAACATACCTCAGGTTAATTCCTCCATACAGAATGGCGATCCATAGCCATCCCATGAGAAGAAAAATCAGCATTA
The DNA here is from genome assembly GCA_013397845.1 of Melanocharis versteri. Lineage (NCBI taxonomy): Eukaryota > Metazoa > Chordata > Aves > Passeriformes > Melanocharitidae > Melanocharis > Melanocharis versteri. The sequence goes on from VZTG01003990.1 coordinate 70,773, forward strand.
AAGGAAATGCAAACATAAACCAAGAACCAAAGTTCACCACATCACATTCTGGAAAATAACTAAGCAAACGGGAAAAATCAAGTTAATGCAAGATGGGAAAGCAACCCTTCCATCCATGGGTAAACAAGCATCTGAAATCAGCAGTGAAATATCCCACAAACCTGCCCCTGTGCATTTAAAACCTACCCCCGTGCGTGCCTTGGGAGTTATGTGGACATAAGGAAATGTGAGGAGCGTTGTGTTGGGACAACTCCCAGGACATCCTGCCACCCCCACCTCACCCAGCCCAGCTGTGCAAGCCTGCAAGGAAAGATCTGGAAATCTCTCTCCAGATGGCCAATGCCTTCATACAAAGATCCTGAACACCCAGGATTAAATCCTGCTACAGAAACTGCTGGAGAGTCTGGACATGAACCTCGCAGGGACACTGCAGTGCCCAGGACAGGCTGTATGTACTGCTTGTAGAGGTCAGCAAAGGTAAGAAACACCTGTGGGCACCTGGGCTGGCACAAATCTCTGCTCCTATGCGCATAGGAGGAATCTTTTATGACTAAGAAAACAGGCCAGAAGTAGTGGGTTCATTATTTTTCTTTCTCCCATGTAGTGCTCACAAAGCACTACACAGTCTGCTCCACCAAAACAGTTACCAGGTTAATTGTAGGTGTGGAGTCAAGTCCCATTGAATTCAATGGGATTAAAGCATCAGTGGGGTGAAGCACACATGCTCCAGTTTGGCTGCCAGCCTGCCTGGCTACACTGGAAACCTGCTTATTAAGTCTAAGGCTGGTGCACTCCCCGCTTTCATTTCCCAAAACATTCTGGAAGGGCATGAATTTTCCAAACCAGCACTCAGCATAGAAAGGAATTTCCTACAGGGATGAAGAACATGTCTCTGTCTTGCAGGATGTACAAGGCTCCCCAGGACAGCCTCCCATACCTCTTCAGCTGTCCCAGGAGGATGAGGTTAGGTGCAGTTCCTGTCAGCGTTGCTGTACCTCCGATGCTGGCTGCGTACGGGATTGAGATGAGGAAACCTTTCCATATGTTTGTTTTGTATTCCTCCTCCTTCTTTAAGTCTGAGAGAGCATCACTGGAAAGCTCCTTCTCCTCCGCCAGATCTTTGCTTTAAAATAGTCCAAAAGAGAATCCGGTGAAAGCCCTGGTTTAAATACAGCGCAACCACTTCAGAGCCTTGACAGAAGGAAAATTCCCAGTTTTCAGAAATCCAAGCTACCAGTGTGCTGAAGGACACCTTCGCAGCTCAGTGCTGCAGAGGGGTCTGCTTGGTGAAGTGCCACACGGGACTGTCAGCCTTGCAGAGGACAGAGCACCCTCAGACCCATCCACAGGAGCTGAGCGTGCCTGTGCCTTGCCCAGCCCCTCAGCAGCTTGTAACCCTGAGCATAAAGTCCACAGGACTGACAAAAGGAAAAAGAACTAAAATTTGACAGATCTGAGGAAAGAAACATCGGTTCCTGTGTTCCTGAAAAGATGCTTCCTTCCCATCCTTGTTATCAAAGCAGGACCATCGCCAGTGTGTAAATCCTGGGGGGTTTTACATCACCGGCTTCACACATTTGATGTTCCTGAGAAAACCAAGGCACCAATCCCCTGCAGGAGACACCTCTGGCTATGATTTTAGAGTGGCTGAAAAAAAACCTCTATAATGATTTGGACATGCAGAGGGATGCTGGACTCACAGAGGAGGGTTTTTATCATCAGGCTGCTAGTGACCGGGATGTTCGGTATAATCAAAACATTGCAATGATTGAATTTCAAATTCCTAACACTTGGTCTAGCTCAGGGGGTAATTCTCTCTCAACTCTCTAATACAAACTTTATAATTAACTTACTCCTCAATACTTGCCAGAAACTGCATCTCAGTTGGTACAGTGTAAAGTTTATTCTGCTGTAAAGATGCTGAAAAAGAAAGATGAGGACTTTAAAACAGTTCAAAGCATCTAGAAAATTCTCCTTGAACCAAACAGAGGGACAGAGGCAACAACTACCATTTCAGAGGAGGGGCTGTGCAAATGAAGGGTGAGCTCACACCAAGGGGATGGGGTCGGGAGCACCTGGCAGGGATGGAGGAGGTAGGCTCCAGTCCCAAAGTAGCACCCAGATTCTCCTCCAACACCCAGGCACTTGGTCCCTTTACTGCTTTTGCCACAGGTTGGCCTTTGGGATCTTCTAACACAGCCAAGAGTTCCAGGGCATCCCTTACCAAGTCATGGGTTTGGGGTGGGTTTTCTTGGGGGAGGATTAACAGTAAGTCATTCTTAGGAAGAAACACTTCTGGGCCTTGTTGTATCTGTAAGGCAGGTTCCCCAAGGCACAGCACTTCCTGTCACTGAGCTTCATTCCCATGGGGTGAGAATTTGACACCCTGCAGACATCTAGTGCAGTCACCATAAGGCTGTAATTCCTTCTTTAAAGACAAGAGTGAGACACATTTGGGGATAAGGTTTCGTACCAGGTCCTCCAAAAGCCACCCTGACAGCAAGGACCATTCCAAGCCCATCATCCCCTCCACAAATGACAGACCCTGCAGGCTGAGCCCCCAGTCCCAGTAAACTGGGAGCTGCACACCCCTTGACCACACCAACCCACGGGAGCACTCAGAAACCGAAAGATGGAAATGCAATACAATCACTCTCTGTTACCAGACCTGACATTGAGGCTCATGGCGCTTGTGGTCACGGCTTGACCTCCTGAGGCTGGCAGATGTGCTATCAAACCCCATTTCCCACGTTCCTCAAGGACTGGAACACCTGTGAGTTTTATCCACCTCCAGCCCCGGTTTCCCTTCCCCACCCCTGCTGGCTCTGCTGCCTTTCCTTGTGCTCCCTGCGTGGTTTTGGGCCAGAGGTTTGTGTGCCTGCACTTCCCTGCGCTCTGCAGATAGCCACATAGAGAGCCCAGCTCCTGGTACTGCCACCCAAGCAGTGCCCAGATTTCTTTGCACCCCTTCGTAGCCCAAAACCCGAGCCCCTTCCACCCAGTATGACCTAGAGATCTAAAGCATGGAGAGAAGCCAGTGGTCAAAGTCTCTGGACTCACGTGCGCACCAAAGACACCGCGCTGGTCCCCGCTCAGTGAACCAAGGATTTTTGCAATGTCATGTTTTACACATTGCTAATTTACTGAATTGGAGTTAATTGGCTTGGACACACACATGCTGAGCTTTCATCCCAACCTGGCCACGATGAAGGGATGTAATTAGAAGGATGAACATTAACCCATGGTTGACTGTTGATCCCTCAATGGATTTAGTCCAAAGGCTCTTACACTGCTGTCCCACTCAAGCCCAGTCCTGGCTCAGCAAAAATATTTTATTCTACCTCAACATTTTTTCAATTTTTTTCCCCTGCTAAGTTCAGACTACCATCCCATCTGGGCAGGACCATCTGTGAGTTATCTTTCAAGGAAGGATTGCAAAGGTAACCATGCAAAGGAAAGCCAGGCATACTGCAGAGCTTTTCATATGAAACTTGTAAAAAAGGAATTGAAAATTATTATGGGTCCATAGGTCAGAAAAGCCCAAAGATAACAGAGTTTGGACCCAGCTGTACACACCTTTCACAGGGCAGTATGAGGATTCTGTGGCCATTTCACCAACATACCTCATATACCTCCAAGGCAGAAATGCTTTTCCTGGATAATTTTTGCTTTAATGACATTTTTACTGTTTCTAAAATGTTAAGAAGACCTGAAAAAGAGTATTTCCACCCATTGAGGGATGCAGGCAGCAGTGCTGTGGCCACACCCTGCCAGCACAGCCTGGGGTTAGGCAGTCAAACCAGGCAGCAGTGTCCAAAAATGCACATTTCCCACCTGCCCCTCTAGAGACATTATTTCCAGGTCTGTGACTCAGAGCTACACCTTGAGCACTGAATGCAGTTTATCTTGAATTTGCAGAATATTCTCTATGAAGGAAAAAAAGAATGGAAATATTTTCTTGTGACTTTTACCTGGCGATATTTAAGGTGCTCAGAGAAATGAAATATTGCCAATGATGGGTTAGTGGGCAGAAGCAGGAGAGAGGTCAGGCTCACTGGCACAGCAGCCTCCAGCTTCTCACACACCTACTGCTGGAGATGTAGGCAGAATTGCAGGGCCCACCTCCAAAAGGAAAATTCTGGAAGCTGAAAAATGTCTGCTGGTGTTAAATTTATAACCCTGCTTTGATCCACCAGAACCAGCTGGGACTTCAGCCACCCAACCTCACTACCTGCTCTCTTGCATCAGAAGCCAAGAGTGTCAGAATGAACAAATTATTACACCCAGTTTTAGCTGTCAATGACACAAGAATGTGAATATTTGTGGATCTCTAACATGCTGCCCACGTGGCTGAGCATGGACATAGGTGATTGAAAGCTTGAGATTCTCTCATCAGGAAAGAAGTGTCACCAACTGATCAGAGATCACTTAAATTTAGGCACTGTGCGTGTAAGCAAAGCCCTACACAAAACTGGTTTCAGACACTTGTTGAGATTTTTTTCTGTAAATCAAACACTTTGAAATGTCACATATTCTTTATTATATTTTAAATTATTATTTTTAATCACCCAAATATTTTTTAGCCTCATGGCCTCTACCACAGTGTTATGAAACCAAGTCTTTTGGCAAACTGATCTTATCACATGCCTTTGTACAGGTTTTCTTCCACATAGAGCACCCTTCACAAATAAATCTGTCTTTTTTGGAGCACAGATCACAATTCAGATAGATTATAAACATTTAGAAAACTATGAAATGAGTATGCCTTTTTCTCATCTGCATATATCCACTCCTATGTGTAACATCAGATTCATCACTTTTGACTGACTTCAGGTTTAGGGCTTCCTTCAAGGAACTCAGCTTTGCTCATCCATTCAGGAAGATTACAAAAAAGGATGAGCCTACCTTGGGACACTAAAGTTCAAATAAAAAAATCTACCTGTAAATATGCATTTTGATGTACAAAATGTTGTACATTTTATAGGTGACTCCTCCTTCACTTGTGTCATAAATATCTTTTAAAAGCCTCTAAAAAAAGAAACCATCATCACGCCATCACATGATATTTGCAAAGCATCACTTTATTCATTCTACCTGCATGCCCCTCCCTTGCCTTTTCTGGTTTCTCTCACCATGCAAGTGCTGTGAGTCAAGGGTGTTAATTCTGTGCTTAACAGTGTCTGGGACAAGGGGGGGAATCTTCCTTTTATGTGTTCCCAAACTCTACTGTTTTTACAGCCACAACTACACAGTTTCATAGGCAGAGGTCAAAAAGGTTAAAAGCAGACTGACAAAACACAGAACAGGAAATTATAGCAAGGAAATCAGTGGAATTGATTTTAATAGATGCGAACAGTCAAAAATTCATAAAGCAAACGTGATAAAGCAACCTGGAGTGCAAATATCTCATGATTGCTAAACATTAATGATGAATGATTAATTTTATCTTTATTAGAGTGTGCACATGTTTGAGCCTTCTTCTGGAGACTCCTGTGTCTGCCTTAGGACTCAGTGGGAACTAAAAAGCCATTGCTCTTAAATCACAGAGGCAGATGAATTACTAATTAGTGCAAGAAGAAGCAGAAGAAGAAGAAGCAGCTGTGACTACTGCTCCAGCTATCAGCAATAGCTGCAAAGGGGATGTCAGGATGTCATTTCTGGTTTGCTGTTTCTCATCACTGTCTGCCAGAAGCTCAAAGTTCTGGTGAATGACTTGTGAAGAGAGGGCTGGAGGAAGGCCTTACCTGGCCACAGACCCCTGACCTGTCCTCAGCCTGCTCAGGAACAGCACCAAACAGCAGCATCGAGATGGAAAAAAATCACACAGCACTTTATAGAGAGATATTTAACCTGCCAGCCTTCCCTTCAGTCCTTGCTTTCTCCTGCAGCTCAGACTCCAGTTCCACGGGTGAATAAACAGGAAAACAAGAGGAGAACACACTTGTCCCAAGTGCAGGACAGCTCTGTGTGCCACAGGGAGGGACCCACCCCACCCTGCACCACCCCACAGCACTCATCACCTGCCCTACCCACAGCCCTCCCTGCCTCCAGCTGTCCCCACAGCAATCCAATCCATCCCTGCAATTCCCACCACCACCACGCCACAGAGCTGGACTTCAGCCTGTGCCAGCAGCAGTTTTATGGAGCAGGCTGGCTGGGCATCACTGCTTTTTGGTTTTCCAGGCCATTCATAAGCATTGCCTCCTGCATGACATGAGGAACAGGCAGGATAAAAGGGAGTTTTCTGCCAGCATTCTTCCACCATGGGAATAAAGTGTTCAGTAAAGTGGGACCAGCCCTGAGATTGAGCTGCAAGCTCAGGAATGTGTTATTTGTGCCAGTGGAGTCAATAAAATGGGGCAGATTTGAGAGCAGCAGGGCAGACCTCAGCTGGCTTATACGACTGCCCTGTCTCAATTACCTTGGTTTTCTTCGTTTTCCCTGTTCATATCCTTAGATGTGTCTTTCTCCCCAAAGAGGCTTTTTAAAATTGCATTTGCAATTGGAAGCATCATAGCAGTGGAGGCAGTATTACTTAACCACATGGACAGGAAAGACGTTGTCAACATCATCCCTAAGATTAGTCTGAAAGAGAGAAAATAGGAAAAGCTGAATTTCTTCAGTTTGGCGAGTTCTCTGAGACATCAGGAGGAAAAGCTCATGTGCAGAGATAACAAAACCAACACCAAAAAGGATTTCTATGACTCTCCTGAAACTGGACAGAGCACAAGTATGGGGCTGAACCAAATAATTCTCCCTGTGCTCCACTGGCCCAGGGGCAAACAGCTGAACAAACACAATAAGCTGGAGAAAAGGGGGTGTGGACAGCCCCCACTGCAGCAGCAGCACAGCAGAGCCACTGCAGCTCTCATCCCCCACAGAAAACCCCCTGCTGCCACAGTCACCTGGCTGGCTGCACTCCCACCAGCATGAGGACCCGGAGCGCAATCCTGCGGTGCAGATTCCACTCCTCGATGGCCGCGGCCATGATTAAACCACTGAGGAAGAGGAAATTGGTGTCTAAAAAGTATTGTGGGCAAACTTTGCTAGATGGGAGGATCCCCAGGAAGGGAAAGAGGACGATGGGCAGCAGAGCTGTCACAGCCAAGGGCAGCGCCTCCGTGCACCAGTACAGGGCCATCAGCAGGACCACATAGAGACATCTTCCTTCCTGCAAAAGGAGGAGAGGAAAAGTGAGACACGTGGCGTTTCAGAGACATCGTGTCATTTGGAGACACTTAGAGAAGCAAAATGCTCCAGTTACTCCCTCAAAGACACAGCATTTCTCTCAAATCATTTCCATCAAGTACAACATCTTCCCCTCTGCATTGTGTGAGGGGTTCAGGACTGATCTGAGACCTCAGCAAAACCAAAATCCTCCCTGATTGCCTGAGCTTCCCATGTGCTGCAGGCTCACAGGCATCAACCAAGGAACCACTGGAGAGCAGGAACTGTCCCACAAGGTTGAATTAGGGCTGGCACTGCTGCTACCATCCTCAGGTGTCTGACCTATTTAATGTTTGTGCTTTCCCTCCAACTTCCACAGACCATGCTCTGAACAGCCATGGAAAAACTTGGGAGATGTATGCTCGCCACATTTGCAATAGGCAGCACGCAGAAAGGTTTCTTTTCTTGAATCAGAGTCTCCCAAGAGATTTGTGAGAGCCCATTCCATGGCAACCCGTCGCAGCCCCCAGGGAAATCAGTAAATCAAGCACCCTGGTGTCACACCACTTCCTGCGGGCAGGCATCGCCCGGCATCACCCCAGCCATGGCCAAGGCTGGCAGAAACCCAGTGCCCCCACGCCACAGCGTGAATTCAGCCATCCACCCAGGAGGCACAAACTAGACCAAAGCCATTTGTCACAACAGCCATGGCCAAAATAATGAGCAGTGGAAGGAAGTCAGGAGAGCGGCCCCAAGGCCAGGACGGGAGAGCCCGGGGGAGCCCGGCGCAGAGCTGGGCTCGCTCACGGCAGGGCTGAACGGGGATATTGTCAGCGAGCACGGGGCACAGTGCCCACAGCACTATAAATAACTGCTGAGAATCACTTGGAAGCCACAGAACTATTTATTTTATCACTTTTCCAGCTTGTTGAGCAGGTTGAATTGCTACTCAAAGGCACCTCTGTCCCTCTGCTGGGACCTTCCTCCGCTGGACCGAGTCTGGGCTTCTGAGAGGGAGATGATGGCTCTGCTCCCTGCCAAGGCTGGGGACAGCGAGGGCTGGGGGCTGTGGGGAGATCCATTTTGGGGATAATGTGGTCTCAGGCAGGCACCAGAGCAGGTACAGCACATCCACCACGTGCCTGTTCACCTACGAACAACCTGCTGCAGGCCCGGGCTGAATGAGGTCAAAACCAATATGGAATTACTGTTCACTACATCTGCAAGTGAGGGCTCGAAAGGTGGACAAAATGATAGAATTTCTGATTTGCTTTTAGTACCCAGGCTTTGCATTCACAAGGGGTCCTGCTAGCAAGGCCCCAGCACTTCTGTGTACATGGAAACATGAACACAGCAGAACTGAGTGTAACTGGATTTTATTTTCATACCTTAATTGTAGCACTGGCAATGCCTCATACGAAGTGCCCAAGATCTGGATTTAAAGACCACTTTCAGACCTAATTTTAGATGCCAATAAAATGACATATGAGAGTGTGTGAAGTAAAACCCTCAGGCTCAGCTCAGCCCTGGCACCCAGCAGTTCTCATGGGCTCCCCGCGCTTCACTTCCCTCAAAGCAGCAGGACCAGAGCAGCAAACCTGGCAGTGCTAAACTTTACAAAACCAAAGAATCATGTTTTAAAGTGTTTGCCACTAGATTAGTGATTTAATTCTTGTGCCAACTGATAATTCCTCTTTAACTATGGTTCTTTTTATATGCCAAAGTAATAGCTTTGCTCTCATTAAGCTCCTTTCCATTTGATTTCCAAAGGCCATATGTATAATTTTTTTATCCCACTGGCAAAATATTATTCAGTTTCCTGCAAGGAAAGTTGCACTAAAGTCAACTTCAAAATAAAGACAGTTTGGCTCTTACAGGAGTAGAGCAACTGAAAATATTTAACAATGATACAAGAGCATATCAGTGAAGGCTTTAATCGACTTTATGAAATAGATGATGTACAATTTAGAAAACTAATTATATTTAATGGATATTTATTCTCTAGTGTATGGAAAATGTTCTGGAAAACACTGCAATGAGACACAGCATCAATCTAATAACTCTTCTTCACTGCAAGATCAAAAGCAAAGGGGTAAAACTGAAACAGGGCAGAAAGAACTGATATGTGAAAGGCTTCCCTGAATTTTTGAAACCTACATGGATCAACAGGAAACCACTTGAAGAAAGCTGTAGTGCTGTTCATATACTACCCTAAAAGAGGACAAATTGCAGCTATATTGGAAAGGTTTTTGAGATAGGACTATCATCGAACAAAAAAGGAACAAGACCAATCCAGAATAACTTCAATTTCAACCAAGCATTCCCCAGAATGAAAAAAAATAGTCGTCAATAAAATTGAACCAAACTCTATATGAAATGGAAAGCTTTTTGATTTCAAGATATTTTGCAAATGTTAATTAATTGATGACCCTAGTGTCTGGTATGTTTGGTTAGTAGACAAACAATAAATGCTAACAAATGCCAGGAGAATGGTCCTTTAGGGATTTGGCCACGGGTGCCCCTGGACAGGCTGAGCTGAACCCGCTGCTCTGTGTGGCACCACCACCTCCACATGACCTTTATCCTTCGACCCCTTGGCTGCATCCTTGTCAAGACTCCTTCTACTTCTCATACCTCCCAGCAGCTTTGCATTTATATTTTTCAACAGAGTTCTGTCAAAGTTCACGGGGAAAAATGGTGGCACACATGAACTTTAAAATGGATCTTGTGATCAGGTTAATTTTATAACCATTTAATGATTTCCAGGGAAGCGCCTGTGGCTCTGGAGCGCAGCAGCTCTTCTTCCTGTTGCTCAAGAGCCTTGGGGTCGACCTCTGCCCCTCCAGACACAGATCCTGTCTTTGGTACACTGAAAGCACCGGGGATTTTCCACCCTGGGGGAAGTGCTGAGCTTTGGCCGAGGAAGCCAAGCCACGAGGCAGCTGCTGTGGGCAGGAGACCGGGCGGGCTCCGGGAAGGGCAGATGAGGTGCCCAGGGAAAGGAGCCCTGGCAGGGAATGTGGGTCAGGTAAGGCGAGCTGGCTCACCCAGGCGGAGCACAGGGACACAGGCACAGCCACCAGACCCCACTGCCAGCCTGAAGGGGACACCAGGACCTTCAGCTGGACCTTGCTCCCCATCAGACCCAGCGCCCACAATTTCCACACCAGGCAGACTCAGCGCTCGAAGCAGCCCTGCCTTGGCACTGCCAAACTTTGGGTTTTCATCAACCCCTGAGTGCTGCATGGTCACCACAGCCCCATCAGCCCCACACAGGCTCCCCCACCACCCTACAAACAGGTAAAAGAGTGGCAGACAGGGCTCCTCCAGGACCTTGATACCAATACCAAGAGAGATTTTGGCTGAATTGGAGCTTTTCAAGCCCTTTTATCCCTCTGCTACCACAAAGAAACATCCTACCTGTGATGTATTGAACTACTTAGAGCAACAAAAAAAGCACTGAGTGCTCTCATGTCACAGCTGTAACTGTGCTACCAGCCCCAGTGTGCTCCTGCCTGTTCTCCAGCAGGATGGATATGTGAATCTGACTTCTACTAACCCAGCCCCTGCAAGCATTATGTAATCTGGACATAACCCAAGCCCTGTTTACCAGCCTTCCTGCCAGTGGAGTCGTTTTGCTCCTGCTGGCTATTTGCAGAGTGGCTAGAAAGGGGCCCGTAACACTGGGCCACAAAGCTGCAAGAGCTTCAGGGAATCTATTTTCCTCTGCTAAAATGACATAAAGCTTATTAAACACTTTTATTTAAACTTCTTCAGGTATTTTGTAGTTGGTGAAACCAAAAACCAATTCTCTGTTTTGAAATGAGACAGCTGAGGCTCAGATAAAGTGGGCAAATTGAGTGTGTGGCACAAAGTCACCAACTCAACAAATAGCGGCCTGGTAGACTCTTCACTTCTCTTGATAACTTTCACATGTCCCATTCACACAAATATCACATTTACCACCTTGGCTGTGGGCAGCCAGTCCAGTACCTGTATTGAGCTAATTACGTATTATGATCTTCCACATTTTGGTTTTTTTTAAGTACTTCCCAAGGGGGGGAACAGATCAGCCTGGCATGTGGTCAGCACCCCTGGTGATCTCCACCTGTACTGGGGCTTGTAGAAATACACCCAGGTTATTGGTACACAATAAACTCTTCAGGCAGCTCTTGCAAAATTATTGTATGGGAGTTGCGTGAATGTATGGATTTTAAAGTAGCCAGGCTTGGATATATGAAATTTTAAATTTCTCTTTAGCTACTGTCACAGTAAAAATATTTACTATCAGTCAACTTCTTATGCGATAGGGTTGCACCATCAGAACTTTGCTCAGTATAGAACAAAAATGCTTCACTGAATGTGGCTTTTTCTGCACCATCCATCTGGCAACAGATTACCACAGGTTGGGTTTCTTTGATGAACATTTGTGTTCATCACCCTCAACACCCTGCCCAGAGATTTCTTCCTCAATCCTCCCGCATCTCTTTTCATAGAACCACAGAAACACAGAGTTTGGAAAAGACCTTTACAATCATCAAGTCAAGCATTGCAGACACAGGCAGGAATCAAGCAGACATGTTTTATATGCAGTCATGTTTTCCAATTAATATCGACTCTTGTCTGCTTCCCTTTCCCCCAGCCCAAATATTGCTGCTTTCACATCTTCCCAGTGCCAGCTTGATGTGGTAAAATGTACTTACTGTACTTAAGTTATCCTCCTCTTTCCCCACTGAAGTTCTTCCTCTCATCTTTTACCTGATCATTGCTTCCAGTTTTTCGAAACTGGCCTTCCCAAATCACCAGGCACAAACATCACAGAGATGGACTGTGTGTATGAGATGTAAAATCAGGCTACAATCACTTATTCTCCTGCCAGGCTGCTCTCTAGACTGTTCCCTGTCCATGCTCCTGCTATGCTCTCCAGCCAGGATCCAGCTCCCCTCCTGCTTGCAGGACAACCCACTTCCACCCCCTTTGTCTACATCTGCATCACCCCTCTGCCCACAAAGACGCCCTTCACGCTCTTTGCTTTCCAGTGCAAGCAACGCAATTTTTCTTCTGGAAGATCTTAAAGTCTCCTTGTTCTAACCAGGAGGACCCATCACATCCAAGTTAATTTTAAATTGCTCTATGGCCACCGAGGAAGTCAAGTCTGTTTTCTGAAGGCACTGGGCCCTATTTGCCTGCTCAGAGCTCCTTTTAGCAGATTTGGCTGCCTCAGCTGTTACCAAGCCAAGAGGCTGTAGACATTGAGTTCATTAGAAGCTGTTGGAACAAGCTCTTTGCACAGCTCATTAAAAGTGCCCCCATGCCCCTTCCAGCAGAACAGTTCCTCCAGCCCCTCCTGCCCTGCCCCAGCTCTTTGCAATCATTCACAGCCCTCCGAGCAGGGGGGTCGCAGGCACTTCCACTCACGGGACAAATATTCAGCCATTTCAGCAGCAACCAGAGCGTGAGGTGACACACAGACCCTTGTGCAGAGAACTGCCTCCTGGGAAGTGGCTCCACACAGAGCCTTTCCTTCTGCTGCCTGATGGGATGGACACAAGCCTCTGTTCCAGACACAGCTCGGGGAGCACACCCTGAGGTCTCAGCAGATGCACCCACAAAGCAGAAATTTCATTTCTCTATTTAAGAGGAAGGAAGTTGTAGACAAAACCACTTACACAAGCCTCCCTCTCCACAACCACAACCTACAGAGGCCATCAACTAAAAACAAGAGCAATTAACATAACAGCAGCAGTGCCAGCCCTGTCACCAGCCCTCTGAGAAGGAACCCACATAAGGATCTGGAGAAAAACCACTGCAGGATGACAGCTGGCAAGAGCTCTAATCACAGCTTGGAGATGCGGATGCTGGACTCCATCACCAGTAAGCAAGAGCAGAACTGGTGGATGATTTTTCTCAAAGGATTGTGTTTCCAGGGGGATGTCACTCAGGTGTAGGTTTCACTGGAAAACCCACTGCACTCACATCACAGGGTATCACTCACAAAGGACATACTAACAGACTAAAGGACCAAGCTACATCGTCTTGTGTTCTATCAACTTTAAGTCAAGATTTCTTGGTGTCCAGATCCAAGTGAAATGCTGCCCTTGAAACCAAAGCTGAGGTGACTTTTTATGGTGGAAATCCCTTGGGAGATTAAAATTGCTGAGCACCCCAGTAGGGAGAAGGTAAATGGTGACACGATGTGGGAGCAGATTTTAGCATCAGCAGAGCAGGAAAGTACTGCAGAGGTGCCTGTAAGACACATTCTCGCAAGGGAAGGCTCATCCTGAGACCAGCAGAGGCTGAGCCTCGCTGCTTCTCATCTCCTACCAGTTTCTGTGACACCCTGCCAGGCAGCATTCCGACCATCCCAGCCGGAGCACAGGGTTCTCCAGCTTGTCCAGTGCCCCCGTGTTTCAGGTGCACAAGTACTCATCAGCATCACAGCTGTTACAGTGACTGCACATCACGCAGGAGCCCCTCCTGCCCCAGGCTGCTGTCCCTGGATGCCCTGCCTGGGACAGGCTCCCAGTAAGTCCAGCAGCAGCCCAGCCAGCTGAGTTCTTGCTGAGCACCTGCAGCAGCTCTGGCGACCCAGCTGCCCAGGAGAGCGCGAGGCTGGGCTGCAGCCCCACGCCAGGACAGACCGCCTGACCCGGGCGGTGCAGCCCAGGCCATGCTTCGCCATCACGCGCCAGGACAACTTCCACACTCTGCCACCCCTGATCCCCTGCCTGCTGACCCCTCGCCTGTTCCTCCCCCTTGCTGTTTTCACACTGTGGTTGAAAGCGTAACCTGCTCCTTCCTCTCCCGCAGCCCCTCGCGGCTCGGGCTGCGGACGGGGGGTCAGGCAAGCTCCAGACGTCAGAACTTAATCCCCTGTTGATGCAACAGCAAGTTTCTTTTCTTGTTGAACAAGTGAGAGAGTTCAGTGTTGAAACCCTGGATGAATCATTGACCCCTGAACATGAACAGATACAATTGCGTACAGGAGCTCACAGCTACAGGTTCCCCGCTATGCCAAACCTTGGGAGAACTTGGGGAAGCTGCAGTTGGACTTGCTTGAAATGCTGCGCTGGGTAACACCCATGTGAGCATCCAGGTTTTGACAGGCACCAGCACAGGCACCAGCCAGTGTCACTGCCACCACCTCTGATGCTTTAAAGCCCACGGAGAATGAAGAACAGACCCCCAAGGCGAGCAGCAGAGCAGCCAGCTCTGCCAGGGTCTCCTTCCATTATCACAGCTGTATCCCTGCTTTGCCACCTGCTCAGCTGCAAACATTTCCACTTTCCCAACACCATTTTTTCTTTAATAAAACAGCGTTGACCAGACCACCCTGTTCATGAGGTCCTCCATGGACTGCACCCTGGAGCAGGCTTCCAGCTCACTGGAGGAGCTGAGTGGGTGTGGGCAGCACCATTACACCACAGAGACATTTTTTAATTCTGTATACATACAGAAATCCCTTTCCTGAACATCCAAATCCTTCTCCAGCCTGTGTGACACTGTACACTTCTACCACCACACAGAGAACCTAGATCAAGACCTTTCCCACAGCGCTGGGTTCATTTGATTTATTCTCACAACCAACCCCTACACAGACCAGACACGAGCTTGCACTTAGCGTGCAGTGCATCTCCTCACTCTCTAATCCTAGCTCACAATTTTACCAAGTGCCAAAGTCAAACAAGATGCTACTAAATACATCTGAAGTAATTTGTTCAGCTATTGAAAATGAACGTAGAAATGTAACTAATCACTTATGAATCCGCAAGGGAATTTTGTACCTGTTGTGCAATGTGTTTTCTGCTCGAGGCAGACATTTAACACAGCCCTATTCATAACTCAGCCAATAATATAGAACAGAGAAAAAAAGTGAGATTAAATCCAAAGAAATTTCTCTTTTAATATATGGTGTCACTAAATAAAGCAATGGTCAATCTATATTATTTTTTAATTTCACAGGTGTATTTTGTATCTCAAACAAGAAAGTTTCACCTGACAAGCACTGTACAGCCAGAACTAAGTGCCAACTTTGTGTCCTTACAGCACCAAAACTATTCTATATTCACTATATACTCATCATTCCTTGATTTCCAGTGTAAATGAAGTCATTCTCAAATGGATCTGAGTCAGAACATGAGAGTGAAATCTTGCTCGCACTGAAGTCAACAGTGCAAAATTCCACAGTGTCTTCACTGCCCCATGGACTTCCACCCAAGGCTCAGAGGTTCCTGGCGCACAAGAGCTGTGCATGTAGGACAGCCACAGAAATCCTCCAGCCCCCAAGTCTTGCCACAGATTGCTTTATGTGCAGCTCATCACACACGCTAAAGCACAAACCCTAAGCGGAGACCAGTTTCCACTTTCACAAAACACCACTTATCTTACTCACAAAGCCTTTTCAGACACAGCACCAAAGGTCCCCCCGAGAGTCACCCACGGCGGTGTGGGCGGCACCCAGGTCTCCCTGGCACTCCCAGCCCTGCAGCACAAACAGCAGGACAGCTCTGCAGGTCCCTGTCCCACTGCCGGCACCGCTGCCCGCTGCCACTCCCATCGCCAAGGGGACGGGCCAGCGATGCCAGGCAGACCCAGCACCGGGCACTTACCTTCTACCCCAGCTCTGCTAGCCCCCCGCTGCGTGATGCTGGCCTTGCCTCAGTTTCCCCAGATGCCATTTGGGCACTACTGATAAAAACTACAGGGCACTTGGGTACCAGCAAGGGGCACTAATTATTGCCACGGAGCTTGAGCTGATGCTGAACTGTACTATCCTCCCACCTCCCAATGTCTATACAAGAAACATAAAGGTTATCTATCCCTTCTTCCCCCTATAAATTCGACGTGGCCGCAAGTTGCCCCCTCCATTCGCACTTTAAATTGCTGCAAAAGAGTGAGGAGCCGTGCAGCCCCCACTCTTCACTATCCCCTCCCTCCTCGATCAAACCCTGGCAGGCAGCAGGGCGACCCTCTGGAGAGCCAAACGCTGCTGGTGCTGAGGCAAGCGGTGGCACAGAACACGCAGGCTGTGTCCTCGCTCCGTGTCCCCGCTCCGTGTCCCCCGGCTCCCAGGGTGTGATGCCGCTCCATCCACTCGGTCCCGAGTCAGCGCCCCCAGTTCGTGCTCCCGCTCCGCGGCCCCACCGGCGCCCCGCAGGCTGTCGGTGGCCGTGCCCCTCGCCCCGCAGCGGGTGTCCCCAGCCCGCAGTGCCCCCCGGGGTCCCGTGCGCGGTACCTTGGGGGGGAGGCTGAGCAGGATGGGCACCAGCGCCAGCGGCGCGCACAGCAGCACCACGAACCTCCGCACGCTCCACGCCTTCTTCACCAGCGCGCCCAGCGCCGCCATCCCGCGCCCATCGCCGCCGCCGCCGCCGCGCACCCGCTTTATCCCCCGGGNATTAAAAATAAGCAAACACAATCAAACAAAAGGTCAGTGGTGCAGAGCGGGATAGAGCCATGGGAAATAGCGGAAAAGCAAGAGGCAAAGTCTTGGCTCACACAAGTGTGAGCCCCAGCAAGCAAGCGACGAGCAGGTGACTATATCCTGGGTGTCCTATCAGGCTGGACCTTTAGGATGCTTCACGAGTCAAAAAGAAAACACAAAAGCTGCCCAGTTTGAACTCCGAGGGTGGATTTTCTTGCCGGCTCTGCCCTGTATCGGGGTCACCAGAAAGAAAATGGGGGAGTATGAGGGGCAGGACAGGATCCCCTCTCTGACCGCAGCGAACCTCAGCAAGCGCTGCGGAGGCTGCCGGTCTCGTCGGAGCGCGGTGAGAGGCAAACACCCCAGGAGACCGAGCTGCTCCAGGGTCAAGATGAGCAAGAGATCAAAGCCAAGGGAGCTGCTTCTTGCATCGCCTGGATTCTTGCAATTGAAGGCTAAACAAAGCTGAGTGGTGGGGAGAAAAATGGGAAAGCAAAGTACTTCACCAGCAAAGTACTTCAGTACTTCACCAACATCCTTTGACCATTTCAAACATATTCGAAACCTGGGCAAATTGACCCATATATGACAGATGCATAAAACGTTCAGGAGAGAAACCTCCCTGTTTCACAATTAATCAGCTCTCTGGAGAGTTACTCCTCCTCGATACTACTTCCTAGATCACCGAGGAAGTTGGAGTCAAATGCATTGGATTAAAAAGCAGATGTGAGAAAGCCTCGTCCCCCTTATACAAATCATGAATCACTGGCACAGAGGGAACAAGAAATTAGAGTGTGGTGGTACAATCGGCAATAGAGACAGGACTGTGCTCCCGTCTGAAGGGACTCTGCTCCGGGTCTGGATCCACCTCCTCCGTTCCCCTCCCTCTCCTTAACAGCATACATGGAATTTTGCACAAATAGTAACAAACCAGTTAATGCCCACAGCCATCCCGGGCAGGGGCTAAAGGGTGGCAGCATCACCACTGCGGCTCTTTTCAAACAGCAGAACGGACACAAAAGCTTTTGCCGGGCACTGCCGGGGGCCGCTGGCAAGGCGAGGATCCGGCATCCGCCTGGCGCCCGGCCCCGCGGCTGCCCAGCCCCGCTGGCAAACGCACCTTCTCTCGGCGCCCAGAGGACAGCACAGAGCTGGCCGAGAGAAATCGATGAGGATTTTTATCTCGCTTTTCCTTAACTGCTCGACAACATGAATACGAAGTTATCATGACCAGAGTAAATGAGCAGGGGATTGCTGTGCTGCCCCAATGCCGCTACAGTGGGCTGTGGGAGCAGAAGCTGCTTCATTACTCGGGTAGTGGTGTGTGATGGAGAGGGTGGGCAGAGGGGTGACTGAAGACCTGAAAGCAAAATTCAGGCCATTAAAACAATGCAACTGCTTTAAACAGGTTCAGCTTACCCAAAATACCCATCAGCCAGGGACTGGGAGCGTGTGTATGAGTGTGTGCCACACGCTGGACCAAAGGAGCTCTACAAAACCTTTTCCCCCAAAACCAACCTTGTAAGTTAAAAAATCAAAACAAAGTCAAAACAACAACAATGGGCCCAGTCTGTTCTTTCTCTTAGGAGGATACATGTTTGTGGCAGCGTGGAGGGCGAGGGGATGGGCAGCACGTCCCCCTCCGAGCCGTGACTGACGCCTGGACAGCCCCTTCCCCGAGCCCACCGGCCCCTCTCGGCTCAGCGGGGCAGATGCTGGCTCAGCCTTCACAGCTTCCCGGCCGAGCCCTTTGTGCAGTGGCTACATGCTGGTTCTCTCGGCCTTCCTGGGCTTCAGCTGCGAATTAACGTTTAATTAGTTTGTTTTCTTGTAAACTCCATCTCTATCACCCCCATTTCCAGTGCCAGCAGCAGCTGCAGCTGCCCTGCCCGTGCCTTCCCTGTGCTCCACAGTCATCACTGAGGTCAGACCACTCCTAGGCCATTACTTAAAGCAAGTTTAGTTTATTGGCAAAAGAAAGGTGCTGTGTAGTGCCCAAAAGGACCACTGTGGGACACAGGTTGTGCTTGGGCCAGGGAGGGGCTTTATTTATCTGCAGTGACCCTCACGGAGTGAACCCTGGGTTACAAGTGAGCTTTTATGCTTTTATTGCACTAACTTGGTTTCCTATCAGCAGTGATGGGAGAGGAGGGTTGCAAAAGGTTATCAGTGTTCTGCATCTTGCAAAACTGGAAAATATCAATTTCCTGCAGACATCAAGGCCTAGACTATAAAAAAGTTCACCGAAAGAGCTACACCATATATTTTGTATGCACAGTTTTTACCTATACACACAGTAACTACCATCACAGAGCAGCCACTGTCCAAAAGTCATGGCAACAGCATTCCCAGATTATTATCTTCATCCCTGTTCCTTGCTTGTATGTGGGGTTTTTTTTTCATGTTTCTTTTTCCTCTAGGTCTCCAACTCACATTTATCTCGAAAAATCCGTTTAGTTCAGTTCTGCCCTCATGGCATCAGTGGGCAAAACTGAACCTGGTCTTATTGCCAAGCTAAAGTCAGGCTGGTAGCCAAGAGTTTGCAATCCCCACTCCCATCCCAGAAATCACTGATGATGTCAGAGACCAAAATAAACAGAATAGGCAACTCCATCAATAATCAGCAATTCGCTCAGAAATACTACACTGCACTTCCTGCTGATAAAGTGCCCCTATTTACATTTCATTCGTCTTTCCCTCTTTACTTTCATTCCTCTTTCCACAGCTTATCTGCACCTCCTTGTATTCATGGTATTTTTGAGTAATATCCAGGTGTGGAGCAAGATCAAGCAGGCACTGGGAAGCCTCTGGAAATGAACCTGTTCCCGACAGGCCTGGTGTTGATGCCCTGAGACAACAATTCATTCTTAAAAGCAAAAAGATTCAAGCAGCAGAAAGACCCGGAGTGATCAACTGCACATCCAGCACACAGCTGTAAATATATTCTGCTCAAAGATTTTCCTTGAACATACAGATTTTCCTAGTGCTAGCGATGGTGGCACAGAGACCCCCAGTGGCTTCATGTACCAACAGCCACAATCCCAGTCACATTCCACAATCTCAGGGTCCCCCCAACAGGCAAACAGGAAGGTTTTGGAGGGGCTGAAGGACAACATAGCCTTTGGGAGAACAGCCCCTCTGGGTAAGACAGGGCAGGACATCACCATTTCTGACAGTGTGGGTTGCAAGGACTTTGTAAAAAGTCAGGTCAAACTCTGGAAGAATATTGGTGGCTCAAAACTGGATTAGTAGCAGATAAATTATTCATGAAAAAAAAAAAAGGAGTCCTATTTACCTTACAAGAATGCACATGCACTAGACATAAAGCCTGAGTGTTAATAATGCAATGGTAAATTATTTTAGTAACAATAGTAATTCAGTGTTGCTTATGACCACAGAGATGCACGGAATGGTGACACAGCAGCAGGTCAAGATATTCCCAGTCAACAAAAGCTGGAACCTCCACCTGCCCTGTGAACCAGCCAGGGAACCAGTGGTTTTCATCCAAGGAGCTGCTGCTGCAGACACAACTCATCCCAGAATCATTGAGTAACCCGAGCTGGAAGGGACCCTCAAGGATCACTGAGTCCAGCTCCTGATGGGCTGATACAGCTGAGGCTGCAAGAAGATGTGGGCTGGACACTTCGCAGGTCAAGAGCGTCCTTTTTGCTGGACATGCACCTGCTGAGATTTTTCCACCCTCAAAGAGCAACAGCTCAGCATTCTCTACAGCAATCCATATGACACACCGGGCTGACCAAGAGGAAATATCAACAAGCCCTAACACAGATGTGCAGAAAGCAACACTTACATAACAAGGAGGGGTTTATCACGCAGTGAAAAAGCAAAACATTTTGCTTTTCATGACCAGTAACGTTCTGCTTTGTTTTGCAGCTCCGTGGCAGAGCTGATTTCAGCAGAGGCCGGTTCAGGAGCCCCTGCTCGAAGGCCAGTCCCACGCAGCAGGTCCCCGGCAGGACCGGCCTCACCGCAGGCTGCCGGCCCCGGCCCAGGGCAGCGCGCCGGCCGTGACAGCCTCCCGTGGATCGCCTTTGTTTCTGCTCCGCTGTCCCGCAGGGAGAGCTGCATTTTAACAAACACGATGATAGCTGCAAACAGACTTCTTCAAAGGGCTTTGCAAACAGAACTCAACCCTGGCATCACCGGGAGACGGTGAGAGCGGTGTTTGTACAGATGGGGGACGCGGGCAAGGGGGGTCAGGCTGCTGCCTCCCCTCAGCGGGGCCGGCATTCGGGGCTCAGATCCCTCCTTAGGGGACATCGCATCCACCTGCTCCCACCGTGCCACGAGTGCCGCTCCAGCGGCCCGCAGGACACCGGGAGCACCGATTCAAGTGACGGGGTGTGCTCGGGCCGGGGAGGAGAAGGCGCAGCAGCAGCAGCTCCTCCACCTGCACGGACACACGGCTGCTCCTCGCCCGTGTGCCACGAACGGAAACAAAACACAGCGGCGACAGCAGGTCTTGCAGAGAGCGCGGGTGCCCGGCGCGGCGGCCAAAGCTGTGGCTGGGCGGTGGAACCCGGGCCCCGCGCCGGGCACGGGCAGCCCGCCGCGCTAGGACACTTGCGGGACGCGAACCGGCAACCTGCGCGGCCGCGGGCGGCAGCGCTGCGCCGGCGCCACCGCGCGGAGTGAAGCAACGGCCGCGGAGGCGCCTTGTGGTTCTCGGCGCCGCCCCGGGGTCCCGCCCGCCCCGGTCCGTCCCGTCCCGGCCCCTCCGCTCCAAGCGGGGAGGAAAAAGCCCTCATCCCTTCTGCCCCGCCCGGCAGAGCGGCTTCCCACCGCTGCCTTCACCCCCCCCGCCTGCAGGATCCGCACCGGGCACATCCGTGGCTGCGCCGAGGCTTCGCTCCCTTTTTCACGAGCAGTCTCAGAGCACCAGTGGCTGCACAAGAGAATAGAGGATCCTCCCGACGGATAAAGGCTGCTCAGCACAGCAAATCGCTCAGCGGGAAGTTCACGGGTTCTTTTCTATCATTACCTGAAGGCAGTGATGCTCCCACATTCACCCAACTCACAACCCAACCTGCCGACAAAGCAGAGAGCCGGTTATCTTCCAACCCACCCACTGCGGGGTGCGTGCGATTTTCCTCTGGCACATCCTTACATTTACACTATTAGACACAGTGATCCAGAAAAATGAAGTAATATAGAGAAAACATCACAAGAAAAAGAGTATTACCGCCTACCTCTGCCAACTGCCTACCTGGGCAGGCAATGGCAATACCAGCAGTCCCCTTTATAAAGCTCCAAAAAAGGAAATTTACAGCAGACTTCTTGCTTAAAGTGCACGTTTCTCATTAGAAAACGGTTCTGGATTAACAAATTTTATATTCCCTTAGGAGAGTACTATTGACTGAGAGAGAAAAACGCCAAAATTTACTACTGGAAGAAGATGAACCTGGTTTATGTTCAGTGTGGTATTTCAGCATCGCCCATGTTCCAGAATTCAGTTCTGAAAACTTTCAGGATATGCTGAGTCGTTTATAACAGATTTAAACTCTTTGTTGTGAAGCCTTCTGAGAAAAACAACACACTTTTTTTTCTCAATTACCTTTTGTAGATACCCTTTTGTAGTCTCTGAGATAAGAACCTCCCACGAATTTATGGTCTGCAGGCCAAGAAAGATTGTTCTGAATGATTCTAACCACATAAATATGAGTAGAATGACACTGTAAACTACTTTGTATTAGAAATATTTAACATTTAGGAAAGAAGTGACCTCTAGTTGTTTCTCTCTTTGGCTGTGCCCCAATCTCACAATTACTTCGGTGACTTTATGACACTTAAAACTCTTTCAAGTTTATTTATCTGAAGACACAGTTATCAAAATAGTGATCTGTGAAATAAAACCAACTAGAAATATAAATAACCCTGTTTGCAAAACCGACTACTTCTCCATCCCTAACCCTGCTCTCCTCTACCCAATCATGGATCTCTTCCTCCCCCTCAGCCGAACCTCATCCAGCTTTTTGATCACAGGACCAGATTTTTTAGACGTGGCTGCATAGCTCTTTAGCAGAGCTTGGAACATCATTTCAGTGTCTGGATGAGTGCTAATGAAGGCTTTTTCCAGAACATACAAATCAACTCCTTTATCCTCTGGAAGACCCGAAATAAAACTGAGTCCAAAGTCTATCAGCACCAAGTCCAGCTTCTCCGTGGGTGGCCGCAGGAGGAGATTGGCAGTTGTGAGATCCCCGTGGATAATATCTTCATCGTGCATCCTTGCTAACAGCTCACCCATCTTCTCTGCTAACTTATGGAGGCCACTGGTATCACTGCCACCACTGGTATCAGTGCCACTCTTTTGTACAGAGTAAATATGATCCTGAACTGTAATTGAGTCTACAATATCTTCAAGATAGATGGAGTTGGTGACATAATCCACGAAGTAGACCACTGGAGCTGGAATCCCTATTTAAAAGAACAAATCAAATGTTAGCAGTTCATTTACGTGACTCCCAGCTTTATTTTAACAACAAAACACAACCGATAAAAGTCTTAAGCAGAAATGCCAGTTGAGATCACCCCTAGCCACTGATGATCCACCCCTCGGAATGGCCCGGCCAACACTCGCTTCCGAGCCATCTGCACTGCCCTGCAGTCTTACAGAGACTTGGCAGCTCAAACCTTGTGACAGCCCAGCCCCTCCTGCGCCGAGCCTCCCCGATAAAACACGCTCTGAGACACACCGAGGGCAAGATGAGTCTTGGGGGCACTCTGAAAGAGCAGAGCGGGTCGCCCCGGGCTCAGAAGAAGCCCCCGCATCCTTCAGGACGGCGCAAGAAGGCGCCAAGTGCCTCAGATCTGCTCTGAGCGACGAGATGAGCCGGGGTGATGGGACTCACACCGCCCTGGGGTGTCTGTCCGTGTGTCCTGCCGGGGCTGCCCCGCTCACCCCGCCCCGGGGTGTGTCTGTCTGTC
>VZTG01003991.1:0-105903 GCA_013397845.1 Melanocharis versteri
TCCCTTCCCTTCCCTTCCCAGAAAGCAGTGTCTTCCGTTAACAAAATTACCTTATTGTCACTGACATGTGAAGAAAAAGCTTAACCCATGAAATATTGCCATTATATGGGCTATATGTATGATAAGATAATCCAAAAAGAAAATCAGGAAAAAATAATCTTTTGTTTTATAAAACCAAGTTGTATAATGTGAGATTAAAGCATTTCTTCTTTAAATCTGAGAGGTGTTAGAATCTCAGCCTCTTCTAGGGCGTTTTGCCATCTGCAATACACATTTAGAATTCCCCATCTACAAGTGTCATTGTCACCTGAAATCCATGGGGACAATGTGTGCTATAGCAGTATCTTGTTTGTTTCCACAGGGGCTTTCTCTTCCATTTATTTATGGTATTTCTTTAGCATCCTTGGCAAGGCAATGACATAAAAGAACCTGGCACAATATAGCTATTGCAGCAAAGAGCAGAAGAGGACTCCAGTAACACTAGATGTATTCTTAAAGCAGTTATCCTTGTAAATTCATTAAGAGGGCACTGGTGTCAGTATAATGGCCTACTAAATCACTGTGTTGTGAGCTGTACTGTAACACACAAACTTTTGCAAAATGTCAGTCACAAATAGTATAGCAAACAAAAAAGAAGGGAAATACAAGCTTTTTCTACTCAACTGAATGTCTGGTTAGGATGGTTAGGAAATGAAGGTGAGTTACTAAATCAAATATTTATTTCAAAAAAGGGTATCGTTTGCTCAAAGACAAAATTTTTAAAAAGATAAAGCAGTCAAAAAAAGATGCAGTAGCACAGAAAGGAGCCAATTTACTGTGTTGTCAATGGATGAATGCATGAATGATCCTTCTGTATGTCTAATGTTGGAAATTTTATACAACAGGTTATTTATGCACGCTACACTAAAGAAGGACTCTTTTGATGTGTTTTGTCTATGTGAGCCTTTATTATCTTTTTTGTCTCAAGCTGTTTTATTGTTGCTTTAGGTTAGGGTACACACTTTCAATTGTTTGATTTATTTTTGCTGTTTTCAAGTGTGTGGATTCCTTCATATTCTTTTGAGAAATGCTCAGGAAAAATATACTTGGAAGCAAGTTTGGTTTTGCACTTACAACCTCATCTGAAAGCTAAAGCTAAAAGAAATACACATTTGATCAATTTTACTTCAGTGCAAAAGGTATTAAAGCAACAAGAAACACCTTTCACTGTTTTTAAACCTGTCACTAAACAGTGCTGAAGGAATCACTCATGCCGGTTTTTTTCACTCATTAATGCAGGTTTTAATCTGTACCTTGTAATTTTCATAGTTTTTAATTGATGATTTTTTTTTCATTTGCAAAAAAAAAGGTAGACCTTGATACTTATTCTTCATTTTAGCCTCCCAATAAAACAAGTTGGCTCAGTAGCTAAACCTCTTTAAAAAATTTTACAGATCAACAGCCTATTTTTATAAAGGTGGTCCATCTATAGCAGGAAAGAATAGGACTCATGGGGCCAGGAAAGGGCAGACTAAAATGTCTTTGACTTCTATGATTCCAAGTCTGGAAACACTAAAATTAGCTTTTCAATTCCCAGTTCAGGGGTCAGCCAGAGACTATGGATACTGAATTATGCTGGGCTGGGTAAGGTCTTCCAGTAGCAGCTCAAGATCAATCATGGCTGTATTTTTCCCAGCCACAGGGGCCAGCAGAGAGCATAACAGTGTAAAGAGATGGGTAAGTCAATTTTTATCAATGTACTTACAATCATGCCTCATTGCCACCCAATATTCTGTTAGAAAAAGTGGGTTGTCTGCAACCAAGGCAGAATTGTGGGGAATACTTAGGAAGATATGGCCTTTCTCTTCTTTTACCCTAAACAGTATTGGCTAAGGCTTAACACGTGCTAGTGGGTCATCTCTATCCTTGCTTTCTGCCTGCTACACTAACTTCATGTTATGTTTCCAAACCAGCTTAAAGCTGCTGATATCTGGTGAGGGAGCATTTTGATTAATTCCGCCATATGGCAGCAAAGTCTATAAGCTGAGTCATAATTCTATGTAAGGCTCTTGGATTGGAGGTGATTCACAGCCCAATAGAACAAAGGTGTGCAGCTTCCATGTTGCTGTCTGCACCTGACCATGTACAAATACAGCTACTCTCTCAGTCTTCTGCACAATCTGCTGTACACACGCTTCTCACATAAATACTGCATTACCTGATGGACAGGATGCACTGCTTTATCCATAGCCTCCAGCCACCTATAATATGACAAAAAAGTGAGAATAGCTTAGTTTGGTAGATTAGAACAAATACGCTTCACTGCCTTTTCTAATTCTTGCTGACATACGCAGCATTTAAAGAGATGCACAAATTTCAGGACATATTCAAGGTTTTAAATCAGAAAAGTAATGGATTAAATCTAAATAAACATTGCTGAGTCTCAAAAATATCAGTCTCAAAGCTTGCTGTATAACACATTGTAATAAATACAGGCAATATTGCAGAGAAGGGAATCTTTATATCAAAATGCAGAGTTCAATATATAGTTCAACATGTCAGGCTAAATGATTACTCTCTGTGTCTTTGTCATAATGCAGATAAGAAATCTGTGGGAAACATAAAAACCCGTTAAATTGGAAACTACAGAACAAAGCAAGCTATTTGTTGGCAAAGTTATCCTGTTGTGCTATGGATGATATAAAATTTGGAAATGGAAAATGCTCTGCTATTGTAATGGTGGGTTAAGTTAAGCAGTAAGATGATATTAAAAAATGGGTGTATGAATACCAAACTGTCACTTTAATTCACAGCTTTATTTTGCTGACAATTCCTACTAAAATAAAGAGGAAAATAAGATTAGATTTTAGTACTTTTTGAAAGTTATTACTCTGTTGCTTGTATTACAGGTGATTTTAGTCTCTTTGTTTTGTCAGCTGTTGTCTTTGGGAGGTACAAAACGGTATTTTTAAAGTCTAACTCTGTCAAACCCAAAGACTTTGCCTCTTATCAGAGCCAACATGCTTTTGCGACACATTTGCATTTTAAAATACTAAAATGAAAATGTGACAGAACAACAGAAAAGGAGATGAAAATGGAATTGTATTTATTACTAGCACTGTCCTTTCTGGGCAGAAGAGAGACTGATGAGCAAGTTTATATCTACAAGAAAATTTACACTTCCATTTGATATAACAGTGGGAGAAAAGGCATGAGAATAGGGGTGAAGTTTTTGTTCTCATGATAAATCAAGAATTCAGGGGTGTAACAAAACATGAACATTAAAGATTTTATTTTTAAAAAAAGCTATGAAACTGAAAAATAATTTTTGAAGCTTCTGCAATTGAGAATTAGAAACACTATCCTCCCTTAAGCTGCTGAAAGATTTTAAATTTTTTTCCCTAAGGGTCAAGGTAGGTATTGTGAACATCCTCCAAAGATTCAAACTCTTTCTTCACATACTGGAATAACAAAACAGATGCTGTTAAAATGGAAGATCAGTTACCTCTTCATTTCTTGGTTGGAAGTTGCACAGAAGTAGAAAATCCTGTTTCCAGCTTGAGGTATACATTTAAAAACAAATGGTTTACCCAGACTGGTGTCGACACCAATTTCTGCTCCTTCCAGCTTTGTTACTTCCAGGGGTCTGCACTTCCCTTCATCCTGCAATTAGAAAGAAAGAGTGCCCAAAGTCCAGAACTAATATGAAACTGATCCCTGTGAGAGACAAACTAATCAAACACCCTCTAAACTTGCATCTCTGTTTTTGCTCTCTTAATTGTTTTTGGTTCATCAGAAGCCATATCTGCATGCAAAAAAACTTTCTAGGTATGTGTAGATATTCCAAACATTGAGGGTGCAGCTGAGTGATACCAGGATTTTCCAAGTGCACTGAAGAATTTAGGATCCTGAGTCTCCCTACTAATCAATGCAATGTTTGTAGTTTGGTTTATGTTGAAACCCTCACCTTATATCTGTAGATACAGGCAAAAAAGACTTAAATTTTAAAATAGTGAGCATAATTTAAAAGGCTGGATTTCAGTTCCTTTGCAAAGTTGCTGTAAATATCATTATGTTCATAAACCTTCCCACACAATTCAGACAACCTTCAATGGAGAGCACTTCAAAACCCTTTTGCTTGTTCCTGATTGTGTCAAAGCTCTTTGAGACTGAAGGGCACTGCCAATGTCTTCCCCTGTGGTTAGTAATAAAGAGCCATTAACCTCATTTGTGCACATGGGTAAGTGAAGCAGTTTATCCCCACATTTTCCCAGCCCAGCTCCCCTTAAATACATGTCTTAACTCAAAACAAAGGTGCACACATCTGGACAGTGAACTCCAGCTGTGTTTTAAAAAATATTCTTAGCCCCTTTTCCTTGAAGATCTGTGACTGGAGCTCTAACAATTGCATCAAATTTGGTTAGAATAAAATGCAAAAAGAAAGTTACTGCTGGGGCCTATGAAGAGCATTAGTGCAGTTTGCAAAATACATAAATGGTGGAATCTCACAGAATAAAATTGGTTGATTGTTGGGAGTTAATTAAACTTTGTCAGTAGGAGAGGAACTGTAATTGCCCCACGTAATTTTTTTCTTAGCGTAAAAATAAACATATAGAGCCTTCCATGAAAAAAAATGCACCTATGCAAATTAAATAGTTAAAGACATGATTGTATTTTCACTGGCACATGTAATTATCTCTCTGTCATACGTAATTCTTCTGTAGGAACAAAATAGTCCCTAATAATGACAAAAGTATAAATAAACATTCATTAATATATTTCTTCGATTTTTACATTTTCTTGTCTTCCTATTTTTTTTTAATGCTAATGTTTTTTAATGTAAAACAGAAGAAGATGAAGGCAATCCTGAAAGTTGTCAGTGCTGTGTGACTTTACTTATAATGCCTTCAGACACAAAATAACATTGCAAAGACAGCATAACCAAAATACGTATTCAGGTCCAAATCCCATTCCTAGAGCAAAGCATGGCCAGTGCTGTAACAATGAGGTATTATTCAGTAGGATCCTGTCCATGGTCCTGAAGGCAATGGTCACTTTAGATACTGAAATGACTGACCACTATTACTGCACGTCCCTACAAACTTATTTTGTAAACACTTTCTATGGTGTCTAGAATGAATGTAAATAGAGGTTCTGTGGCACCAAGAATTATTTATGTCCACTGTGTTTCAAAAAAATACATCTAGGAAGGGAATAAGATGGATTTGAGGCATTTAAAGGGAAACCTAATAAAGGTCTAATGACTTACAGAGAGCCGTACAACACTGACTAATAGAGAGCTGTGCTCCCCTAATTCTGATAGACCAGACCAGAGAGTCATCGAATTGTTAAGGCTGTAAAAGACCTCCATAACAATCATGTCAAACCATTAGCCCTGCACTACCTTGTTCCTTGCTACCACCATGGCCTATGTGCCACATCCACACATTTGTAAGGGGTGTTTTTTTCACTTACGTGGTTTTCAAGAATAAGAGATCATTCCTTTGGCAAATATCCCTTTGCTACGAAAAGTGTCAAAGGTATATTGCTGCAAAAAATAATTTAAAAAGTAATTTCTTTTGCCTGAGACTGAAGTGCAACCCATTGATGATACTGCCATTATGGAACCTGATATACATATGTGATGCAGCTTGAGATGATCATATGTTTTGTACAGATTTTAAATGAACTAACTCAGATTTTAGCTACTACTGTTCCATTCTGTGCTAGACTAAAAAATATTTTTTTCTTTCCTCAAGGTCGTGATCAGCTGCTTCATGAATTCTAGGCAGTCTTCAGTATCAAACATGGATGAAGTGCTCTAGGTAGAAGGCAGGAAGCAGGTGCTTCTTTGGTAAATGTTATTCTATGAACAGGAGAAACATCTGAAGTAACCATTCAGATACTGCTGGTTTTTCTAAGACGATCTGAATTTTAGGTTACAAGTTTCTGTAGAGTATTGAACAATGTATAATGATAAGCAACTGAAATCAGAAAGAAATAAAAATATAAAATTAAATGTCTCCTTCCTATATTGTATCTAATGCTCATTAAGGTAGTGCATGTAGCCTCATTTAATGTGGTACAAGTAATTCCAGAATTCCAGTAATACCATTCATAGTATTTCCTGAGTGATTAACTGTATTCAAATTTTATTCAAGCACAGTTATATTTGCTATACTAATTAAGCTTCTTCATGTATCATTAAGAAGCAGCTGAGGAAATATATGTACATTTCATGCTATTAGCTGTAAAAAAATAAAAAGTAACAACAGGGATAACTATGAAATTAACTTCAAATAAAGATACAGAAGAGTCTGCAACTACTAGTAAAAGGGAATGAAAATAACTTTACAGAAATCAGTATGAAATCCTAGAAGGAGTCTAAAAGACAATGTGAAAACTGAGCAGTGCTAGAAAGCAGAAATGGAAGTTTGGCTAGCTTGGGAGACTGGCAGTAGGAAGTGTGAGGCAGCTGCCTCAGGGTCACTGGTTCAAATCGGTTTAGGGTCAGTAGTGGCATGACCGAATTTTTGACTGTCTTTCAAAAATATCTTCCTGGAAGTGCCCCAGTGTTCTTAAAATAGACATCTCTTAAATGAGACAGGAAAATGAACTTGTTTTCCTCTTTTCTTATTTCTCATTTGCCCAGCTTTCTCCATCATAGCTGATGTGTCCACAGCCCTCTCAGGCATTTTCACTATCTCTTATTTTCTGGATTTCTCTGACCAGCTTCGCCTTGAGATCTGGTGCTGCTTGCTTAGTGTATCACTAAAATCTTCTTCTCCTTATGTTTTTTTTTCTAATCACTGTATTTTGTGGTAGGCTCATTTTTTGGTTCTTTAAGGAAATTACAGCTACAGCCTGTTTACGTTTACTCCTTCTTTGAGCTGGGCACATCAGTGCAGAGAAGAGACTAAGGCTTTTTATGTCTTTTTTTCCTTACATCTATTTCCTTTCCCTTGAGGAAAGGGCTTGCATATGTCAGTGAACAGGAAGCTCTAGACTGCAGAACTGTTCGTATGGCATTTTTTGCCTGTAGAGATGAATTTACTTAGCTTTTCATTTTGTTTTGCTTTAAATAATTTACATATAAACTAGAGAGAGTAGAAACATACTGAAGTACAAAACAATATGGGAAAAAGATTTAAAAGCTTCTCTGATTTGAAGAACCTAATTATCCTACGCCAAACAGTATTGGCTGTCAGATGAAATACAATCAAATGGT
This sequence comes from Melanocharis versteri, assembly GCA_013397845.1. Classification (NCBI taxonomy): domain Eukaryota; kingdom Metazoa; phylum Chordata; class Aves; order Passeriformes; family Melanocharitidae; genus Melanocharis; species Melanocharis versteri. The sequence continues at coordinate 7,208 of VZTG01003991.1, forward strand.
CTCATGGCAAGATTAATCTTCACATTCCATTTGGTCCAGTTGGTTCTTTTCTTGAGGTTGAGTAATTTGCTGCAATTAATTGCACAAAAGGTAATGAACAGTTTGCAGGACCAAGTCTCACAGGAAGAACTATTGATTGAGTTAAAATTTTGAACAACTTGAATCAGATCAAATAATAGATCTGTGTATGATTTTCTCTGGGTCAGGGTATGCAATCTTTTAAGCCAAAATTAATATGCATATCATCAGCTAGCATTATTTCTCATTTCTCAATAGAAATAATACAGAGGATGTATTGGAGTGGATTCAGCAGGTTCTTAAACATAAATTGAAAAATATATTCTGGAGCCATGGGGGTCATGGAAAACATAAAGAAATCAGATTATACACAGGCTCTATATAATGTGGCAGCTTCCAGACTATGGTGATACACTTCAAGCAAGAATGAAGAACAAATAGAAGTGATGTCTTTATGAGAAATGGCTCAGACCTAAATCTATTTCTAGCTAAGCCTTTTATATAAAGTGATTAGGCTTAGCAATGAACACAGAGGCTTGTTCAAGAGAACAAAGGACCAACTATTTGTCACAGACTGAAATGCTGTGAAGACTTTGCACATGGCAGGCAGGGGATTTCTTTCGGTGTAATAACTGGACTCTATATACCACAGAAATGAAAATAATTTAAAAGCGCTTTTTTTCTTCTCTCTTCTGTTCTAATGGAAACAGGGATATGACCTAACATCTAATGATTTAGGTGATGTAATAGCTATTTACCAGGTTGGGGTCTAATTGTTTTGGATGATATGAAATGCACATCTTTTTTCTCACTGCCCTCCCCTCAGTTTTGAGAGACTTTGTCTTAGTCATTCACACTATGCCTAAGGGCTTCCTTGAGGCATTAAACTTAAGAAGCTTAAGAAATGCAAATCATAATTATCTTTAAAAGTGACATTATTGTATATGATTACAATGAAGACTGACAAAAAGCACATTCCTGTCCTTCACTGCTGCCACAGGAAGAGTGCTTCTCAAGAGCAGATGTTGCAGTTTTCTTATAACATGTTTCAGAGCATTACAAACATGAACTATTATGAAGGCCATATCTCTGAGACTTGGGGCTACACATGAAAGTTGATTTGCTCTTTTTTCACAGTTCTATCTCTCACTACAGCTAATCTCTAAAGCATACTCTTTTTACTGTCAGGACAATAGTTTCCGACTTGACTATTCCTTCCAACTTAACTGCTCCTACTTCCTTCCTATTAAAGCTTTTTCTTTCGACTTTCCTACTTGAAGTCCATAAAAAATGCTGGCAGCAAACTCATACTCTTTAGATCTTTATTCCTAACTACTACAGTTCTACACCATTCTTAGCTGAGGGAATTGGAGAGTGAAGTGGAATAAATGACAAAAGTAATACAAGGACCTGAAAGAGCTAGTTTGACTAGAATTCATCAGTGTCTGATTTCTGGAAAGGAAGTCTGCCATGGAGATACATTGATAACACTTTCCTGTTGGAGACAGGCCTCTTTAGAGTTTCTCCTAGATGATAACCACAATGATATTTATTTCCTAATTTCCTTTCGAGTGCTAGATTAGTTATCTATTTCACTATCCTCTTTACCAGGGTCTACTTATGTCAAAGGGGCTGGAAATAATTCCTAGAAACACTTCAAGATAAAAACCAGAGTGGAGCTTGTTACACATTTTTTTTATTTATCCAGTCTTACTTAGCAAGAAAGCAATGATGAATTGAAACTAGGAAATTCTGGTTTTCCCTGGCACTTTTAGTGGTTTTGTAAAAGCCAGTATTACATTTGTTGAACTCCTTACATGATGCATATTTGTAATGAGGAATTTTGGGAAACAAGTTTTTGACTATAATGTCTTCTTAATCCTTGAGTTTTCCTATTAAGCCTTGAACACTGTTAGCACTCTAGCAGGTACGTCCCTATGATAAATGAATGCATGCTCCACAGTCTTTAAACTTCTTAATGGCCCATTTGTTCCTGGGTCCCAGAAATTATATTCCTTCACAAGACCAGTACTTTTTTACCCTGAAGACTGCAACATATTTTAAGGTTTTCAAGTTAGCTGTCATGTTCTAAAAGCGACTTGCTGATGACAGCTCAGAGACTTAACATGTTGAAGTGATGCTCTGCTGCTGTGAGGTAGATTGATTTTTCTATCTTATTGGTCTCAGGTAAAGCTGATTAAGACTTATTTGTCCCATACTGAAGTCTTCACCACAAAATGTTTGTGGTGACTTCGCAGCCCTTTTACTGTGCTGAGCAGAAAATTGTACTTTCAGAGGAGCAAATGTTGCTCTCTGTAAAGAAAGGATCTGTAAAGAAAGGATGTGCTTTCAGCTTTCCCTGAAAAAATGTGTGAAATTCAAGCACAGGAAACTTGTCTGCTTATACTAGCCTCAGGGAAGGATTAAGTGTACATCCATGTCTGTCTCCTCATAATTTACAGATATCTTTCCTTTAAGAGAAAAACTGAGCATATTGAAAAATAAGGAAATAGCATGTTTGAGAAGATCCATTGTTCTGGACTACAGGGGATCAGACCTGTAGAATATATAGTGGAACTCCATGGCTGCCAAGTGCAGGCAAAAGTATTATAAATCATTTATCTCTGCTGATCTCAGTAATTTACCAAAAACAAGGTTCTAACACAAAAATATCTCTGCTCTGAGGTGGCAAACACAGCTACAACCACTGAGGTGAAAAATATGTTTTAGATACTTACATGGATTGTAGAGTCAAGGACAGTGGCTGCATCTGTTTGAGGGAAAAGAAAGTAACCTCACATGTGAAGTAACTGAATATCTTGTAACAGCTATCACTTCACCACTGTGTGATTGGCTACAGATGACTCCAAAAGAGCAGCAATTACATGGGAGACTCAAATGTTAAAAGCTCTAGAAATCTTCTTTTTAAGGTAGGTGGAAGAGGAAAATTCAAGATGGATAATTTCTGGTTGTAGATTGCAATGATGAGGAAATCTAGCTCTCTGTGTTTGTTGATATGGACTAAAGCAGAGATGAATCACCCTTTCCTTTCTCCACTACAAAACATTATATGCTACATTTCAGGCTTAAATAAAAAACCTAATTGTCTTCTTACACAACTGGAAATCAAGCACGGCCTTGCTGGAGTCACTGGAAATACAATGTAAGTTGATGTTCTTAACAACAGAATGAAGATGAGTAAATTGATTACCCTGACTATTTTGCTGGACAGTGATAGACAGCTTACCCGGATTTTTTTTTTTCTCCCGGAATTATTCTTGCCTTCAATTAACTGTTTCAAAGAACACCTTAAATACAGTAAGTGGAAAAATTTTTCCTCCAGAATAAGGCAAGGCCTGGAACATAACCTTGCCAATTTAAACATGCAGCTGGCATACAACATAAAAGCTGTGTTAAATAACAAACATTATTTGTAATTCCCTGAGAAAAAAAGGTGGGATGAGGAGTCCTCTTTTTATGTCCTGAGAGAAATCATACCAAAAGAAAGAAGTGCCAATGAGGACACTTCAGATCCCTCTTATTTCATTTGGGCATTAGATCTCTCTAGTGAAGAGTAGTGAAGAAATGTATTTGTATTTAAGTATCATTCTCTCTCTCTCTTACTAAATGACTCTTCAGAGTACTCTGTAAGCACATGAGGCAGTGAAGAAAATCCTTGTGTTTTCATCTCCTAAAATAGTGCCTCAATATTTCAGTGTATTCTTTGGAGTCCAGAGACAGAGAGAGAGAGAGCAAAAAATGGCATGAAATAATTTAAAAAGTAATTGAATGGCACTAGTCTTGGATAATGCAAGAAAATAACCAGTAGTTAGCTACTGCTATAAAATATTTATACAGTGCTTTAAACTTACTTACTCTAAGAAAAAGCAAATGTACATAGTTTGCATGATTGAAATATTTATTTTCTCAGTGCAATAAATAAGATAGTTGAGGAGCAAATTAATTAAAAGAAACCTACTAGCTGAAAGAAAGAAATGTAATTAAATCTTAGTGAATGTAAGATTATGGGGCACTTTCTAATCCTCACTCTAATTTATCTAACACTCTGCCCTTGTGATATTTAATTGGTCAAAAACTGGAAAATGTCTAAAAGTATAACTAGGTATCAGTTTTTACATTTCAGGACTTTGAGGATGGATCTGGTTATGATAAAATAAAATCTTCTCTCCAAAAGAATGTTCCTACATGTTTGTGTCTTTTTGAGTGTGGAGTTTTTTACTTGGTTTTGTTTTGACACCAGAATAGCTAGTGCTGAAACAAAGTACTGGCCAGACTGTTTTGTTGCATACCCAGTGGTTCTGCAGCATATTCCTGATCAGACGGCTCATGTGTGTACCATGACAGACGCAGAGAAACAAGACTACCAGCTATTCTGCTGAAAATGTCAGGTGGATAGAGAACTGTAGAAGAGCACTCAACAAGCCTCCTTTGTACACCTCATGCAAAACCCTGTAGCGCTGATGTTATGCTGTAAATATCTTAAGTCAAGATAATGATCTGTAAATTTGAGTACAGAACTGCTACACTTCATAATTCAGGACACAGTTTGATTCCTCACCAGCCACTCTCCTTACCTTCTTATGTTTGTAATAGTGTAGGTAACCATTATGTTTCAGCACAAACCACCTCTTTCTCCAGCCCTTCAGTATTGCTGATTGTGTTCGTTTGTGCAGATATCCTCGGCAGGTAGGTTTGGGGGTGTTGGGGTAACGGCTGATGTCTGATCCCACTACCATAGTCAGGATATCAGGACCTAAAATATTACATATGAAAACATAAGTCAAAACTAAAAACGTGTCAATATTTCTGCATGCCCATGTAGGGTAAGGAGAAGGAAGGCGGTATTCTATCCCACACCCATGTCCTCCCAATGTAGGTTCTAGAAGCAGCAAGGAGCAGAGCAGCCAAGGAAGCAAATTCAATCAAATTATATTTGGCCTTTTTTTAACATAAATTCAGGAATGAAACTAATTTTGTGTTGAGGACTAGTAATGGAGCCAGCTGTCTGAAGACACCTCTAAAATAATTTTTTGTGACCTATCTTTGTAAGCAGCATCTTTGGTACTTGTCTATTTTATCAGTTAGGAGAAATAATTGAATTTCATTGCTCAAATAGGTGTACATAAATTGAGGTTTAACCAAAAATTGCTGAGAACGCTCTTAGGGGCACCTTCAGTCTCTGTCATCTTACATACACTCTTGAGAATTCTTTATTTTCCATGCCTTGGAGTATTCTGACCTTTTCTGTGCCCCTCACTGAGGAGGGTGGCTGTTGGAAGCTAACCTGTGCTAAAGCATCTACTTATCATTTGCAAAAGGGAAGCACTTGGAAAAGATGATAGATTGCAAGATTAAAAAAAATACATTATATTCATCATCAATGAAATGCAACATGACAATATTTGCTGACAATATCAATATATCTATGATTTTGACCCTAAAGGCTTGAAATTCTGATTGTATCAATGCTAAAGAGCAGGTGGTAATGCCTGAAGGCAGATTGAGAAATGTGACTATGACACATTTTCATCTGCAAAACATTTGCTGGATTTCTTTTTTGGGGATACTTGACTTTGGGAATGCTGTTGGTGTGCTAAGATTTAATCCAGGGGGTGTTCTCTGAGGAGTTAAAAATATCAGTAATCAGAGATTTATCTGCTAAAACACTCAACAGTCTCTTAAATACAACAGTGTGAATGGCACCTCTATAATTAAAGAACATGGTGTGTGTCAAGTTAAATTTGTCATTGTCTCGTAAAAGTATTTTAATTTATTGAATTTCCCATGAGCCTTTGTCAAAACTTTATCGGTAATAATTAAGGGAATGGCAGTAAACTACTTTCCAGCATGCAAATGTGGCTATCTTTGGGTTTTAGTCATCACAATTCTAGGAAGAACATACATGACTAATATCGCTGACTCTGTTTCTGTGGTCGTGCAAAAGGATGCCTCATGAAATAAACCCTTTGATCTCCTGACTAGACTTCAGGTCTTGGAGACAGAGAAACAGAAGGAAGATGTGAAGTCTCTCCCTGAGGAAGTATAAGGCCTAAATAGGACATTTGTGTCTCTGCAGTCACTTTCAGAGCTTTCTGAGTCACTTTCTTTGTAACAGGAGAGCCAAAACCATTACTGTCACATGCTCTTTGGGAAATAATTTTCTTACATGTCTAGAAAATAAGGTCCAGATAAAAAAGTGACCTCGGCAATACTACTGTATGAAATACTAATATATTAAACTATTAATTAAGATTTCAGTTGCTACATCACCCAGTTTGTCTGGATGTATTTGGAACATTGAACAGGAAACCTGACCCATTCATTCAATTTGTTGGGATCTCAGAATTACCTTTCCTTGCCAAATTGGCAGCTTCTGAATGTGGCATGCTGGTGACATCAGTTCCATTGACTGCTATCAGAATATCCCCAACTTGAAGCCCTGCTTCTTCAGCTGCACTATCTGAAAAAAGAAAAAGAAAAAGAAAAAAAAGAAAAAGAAAAAGAAAAAGAAAAAGAAAAAAGAAAAAAGAAAAAGAAATGAGAAAAAGAAACGAGAAAAAGGAAGAGAAAAACAAAAAAATAAAAAGAAACAAAACCAAAAAACAAACCAACCACAAAACCCCCCCAAACATAAAAACTTATTTAGAGCTAGGATATCAAGCATGTCTATATGACCACAGTTTTCTAGCAAAATAAGTATCTGTTCAACCAATCAAGGATTATGTTTTAGGGCCTTCATGATGTCAACTTGGAGGTGGAACAAGTTTTATGGACCAAACTGTTACTCATCTGTAAATGAAGCTTCAGGATTTGGATACTGGTGCAGTTCTAGATAATCACTGGCAGTGGAGAAATTTCATTTAAAATGCCATCAGGATTTAAATGCTTTAAGATGCAAATACACATTTCAATATCTGAGAGTTTTGGCCTGAAGTGCAAAGAAAGGTCTGATGCAAAGCTCAGTAGAGTCAGTAAAAAAAAAAAAAAATCTATTATTCTGATAAGCTTTGAATTTAACCCCAAGAGAGTACCTTCTGTAGTGATATTTGTCTTTGCTGGTTAACAGAATTTGGATCTAGCATTTTGAGGAATTTTGGCTTTAGGAAGAAATTACATGGTAAGTTAAAAAGGTCCCAGTGAAGGAAGATCTGAATCAGATTTTTAATGCATCACCTTTTGTTTGTTTGTTAACCATTGCAAAGCACATGCATTCCTAATAAAACAGTGCTCAGACATATGGCAGCCAGGAATGGAAGCAAACTAGGGAGGTGATAAATATGCCCTATTCATGGGCACCAATACAGTTACTTAAATCCCAGTTACAATTTTCCCAGACAGTATTTATCTTCTCATTTATAAATAAGGTTTCCTAATGTACTGTGAAAGAATGGTTTTGGAAAATATTATTCCATGTCCTTAACATTTAATGTATGCTTTTAAAGATTTTGTACCCTATAATGCAGTAAATGTGATCCTTCAATGTATTTCTGAAAATGCTTAGAAATTGTAGAGACAAGATTAGTAAAAGCTTAATAATAAACAGGCACAATAAAGCCCCTAGTCCACCCTCATGTGTATTACAAATCATTTGCAGATTTGCAAATATCAGAACATTTTGGGTTGTGCTGGCCTTGAGCATCCCATACAAGACTTTATGACCATAAGTGGTCTGTAAAATATTAATAAAATATTCATTATAGAATCATAGCATGGTTTCAGCTGAAAGGGACCATAAAAGATCAACTTTCTTCAATCCCCTTCCACTAGAGCAGGTTGCTCAAAGTCCCACCTAACCCTGCCTTGAACTTTTGAAGGGATGGGGCATCCACAGCCTCTCTGGGCAACCTGTGCCAGTGCCTCACTACTCTCACAGGGAAGAATTTCTTCCTAATGAAATGAGTTATATTTTGAGAAAACATAACTTTACTACAAATTTGTCTGAAAAAAATCCAATTTTTTAATGTTGTCACTGTTTTAAAGCAACTGCATTTGAAAACAACATACAAATAAACAAAAGAGTGATATAAAATGTGAGTAGCTATACTTAATTTTAACTAGTAGGGATAAATTGGTGTCAGAGCTATTGTTGTATGCATGACATACGATTTTATTTGTCGTTAGGTAAAGAACTTATGAACTCACAGGCCTCTGAATTCACAGGCTTTCCCAGTGCTGTCAGGATGATAGACAATCTAATACAGAAGGCTGGTAACAGTGACAGAGCTATTCTCAGATGCCATGCCAGAAGGTATGCACTAGCCTTCTTTGTATGGGATGACATTTTGCATAGTATCTGCTTTTTTTTAGTAAGAATCTATCACAGTCTCCTGTACCTTCTGCTCTTTCTCTAATTCTACTGTGCCTGTCCTGAGATGCAGAGCAGTAGAGCAAGCAATGCTCTAGATTTGGATGAGCCAAGGTCTTAAGCAGCAGTAAAATGACACTGACTGCCTGCGTCTCATTCTCTCTGCTGTTACTGAGTCAGCTTTTAGCCAGAATTCTAAGCTGACATTATGCACAGAGCCAATGATTTCTGAGACCTTCAATGGTGACTCCCAAGATCTCATTCCTGAGCGAAACTGCCAACACCATTACTAAGGCATGGTACAGCTCATTCTTCCCTAGAGGCAGTATCTTGCATTTCATCTTTGCTGAAAATCATCTGCCACTTTTTTGCTCACTCACTTGGGTTTTGGAGTTTCTTTTGGGGTTCCTTACAATCATCATAATTCCCTGAAGAAGTTAACAGCCCACCTGTCAAGACCGACAGATGGCTCGACTGATCCAAGCAGAAGTGTCCCTAGCCAATAAGATTTTTGGAAATATGAGAAGGATCACTGCATCCTCCTTTTCATTTTTAAAGGCCTATTATCATTCATGGATGTTAGCCCACAAATGTTTTAGACTTTACATCTTGAGGGAGGCTGAATGCAGGCACTTACACAAGGTATGAACTGACATGGAAGAAGACAGGGCTGTGGAGTCTGATTTACCCCTAGGGACAGTGGGGCTCTAAGACAGTTGCTCATGAGCAGTTCATGCTATCAAAACACCTTGCACCCACTAATTATGGAAATTAATGCATAAATCTATATTATAAATTAATAGAAAACACGTTCTATACTATGTAGATCATATAATATCATGTAGATATATATAATATCATTATATCAGTGTANATTTTTTATATATTTCCACAGGAGGAATTAACCAGTACAAACACAACTTACTTGTGTCAACTTCAGTCACAAGGATAGGCTTTGAGAACTGGATCCTGAAACCCCAAGGGTAATTGCCAGTTCCTTTAGCGATCTTCACTGTTCTTTCTCGAACTGGAAATAGGAAGAAAGATACCTTTTTTCTCCACATGTTCAATTTAACAAACAGCAGCCTGTTTTTAAAACTTTTTGTAAGCACTGAGTGTTACTGATTGAACAAATGGTTGGGGTGCTTTCAGTATCACTCCTGGCTGTTTAGTGCTGGTCCTCAGACAGTGACACCCCTCACACTGTGACAGATCACATATCATTCATGTTAGGGCACAGGCAGACAGCAGTTTAAATTAGGTGCCTGGACTTTGTATGAAGAGCTGAAGTGTTCAGATATTCCACTCCACTGATGGTGTTCTGGGACAGAAAAACACTCTTGCTCTCTGTGTCAGACTTCTATGCTGCAAATACAAAATACACTCTAATTTCTCAAATGGGTTTAAATCTGTTTCTTGTAGTTTCATTATTTTTATATTTCAGAAGGCCTCTATCTTTTGGATAGTTGTTTCTTCTCCTTTTTTTTATCCTTCCACTCCACACTCCCACTGCCTTCCAGTCCTGTAGTCCAACCTCCCCAGCCACAGTGGCATCTTCTGCCAAGTGGGGCTGAAATCTCTTTCAACTCAGCAGAATTTAACACTTAAAGGGATCAGCCTCAGTGAAAAGGAAGAACAGGGTCTAATTGTCTACTTCCATCTTTTTCTCAGGGTCTAATAGGATTATTATTCTGATTTAAATGGCCTGGCTCTTTAGCAAATCTTACACTTATGAAGGACTTCAGTGTAAATTTGATTTCTTGGAGTGTCTGGTTTTGATAATTTGACTATCTTACTGCGGTTTTTTTTAATGAAGGCCAATTTAATAGTAATTTATGACAGCTGTTTTGTCTTCAAATTGTGTAGTATTTGGAAGACAGAAATTGCTTTAAAGGTTGCTTTACTAGCAAGCCAATTGATGTTATCTGTCCAAAACAGATACTTCAATCCTGACTTTAACTATCTTGCTGAAGTTCTGAGCTGTGCCCTGGGAGAAAAGGCAACCAAAATGGTTTTCCAGAATATTCTCATGTGTGTTAAGGGAAATTTTTCGTATCAGATTTATAGAGGACACTTATTTTCTCTCATATTCTGAATGATTTATGACCTCCAACAAAGAACAATTTCCTGGAAAGCTACAGGGGTCTTTCAGTTTGTCTTAGTTCTTTGAACTGTGTTGCTTTTGAGTAACTTAACATCTGAGAAGTGAAGGAAAACCTCCCATCCCCCAGAAAAAGTTGCTCACTATATCTGTTTGCACAGATTTAAACTACAAATAGAACAACCCTCCATACACATAGCAAATGGCTGTTTTCTTTCTGGATTGACTATGTCGGAAAGTTTGATGTAAAACAGATTTTATGTTCGTTATAATACTTAATGACCATAAATACCTATGATTTTGACATGCTTGAAGAAGTCATGGAATTACATTGCCTCTACTCTTATCTCATGAGGTTTAGTTATGAACTTTTACCAGTTCCAATGTTATCAAGTAATGATGATATTTTGCAAGACAATAGTTAAATAAAAACTATTTATTTTTTTAATAATATTTTAGATTATTGGGCTGCTCCTTTTCCTGTCTTTAGCACAACTGACCAGCATCTTCTCCAAAATGTCGATCCCCTGAAATCCTCAGAGTGCCCAAAATAAATACTTACATTTATTACCTGTTGCTCTAGCCAACTTACTTGCCACTGGTCTAGGCCTTTTGCTGAGACATCTAGGACTGTTATCTGGAGAGACATCATCTCCTCTGAAAACCCAGGAAGCAGAATGAAAATTTTCTGTATAAAAACCTCTGTCCTCATTTTCAGAATATAGTCCCAGATCTACTGATCGAGCATCCTCTGAATTTACTGTCATGACAATAAAACAAGTAAAAGTTATGTCAGAAGGGAAAATGCATGAAGAGTAAGAGACCTCAGCCAGTCAACAGGGAAGAAGTGCCACAAGCTTCCTAAAGAACTGTTTGTAAGGTTTGTACTGAGTTCCTCTATTTTGTTGCTGCTAAAGGAGAAGTCTGCAAGGATTTCCAAATATAAGATCACAATACTGGAGGAAATCAAACAAATCTTCTAGAAATTTAGTATGAGTTCAGTGCATATCAGAAGACAAAAGAGAAGATAAAGTATCTTCCATGACAGGGGCATTGATGACTAAATTTTCTGTCTGCTTAATCCTAGCTCTTCCAGACATGGGAAGGTTTTTAAAAAGGAGGTGAGGAAATAATAGTTTGGTGGTTTGTTTTTTTTTTTCCTTTTACCATAGAACTTCTGGCTAGTTCCTTCACAGGCTGTTGAATATTTGTATGATGTGTTATCCTGGGGATTTTCAGATTCATATTTTATAATAATTTACATTCACAATGTCTTGAAATGAGTTCACATGGAGACGGAGGAGAGCGCTAGCTCTCTGCTAAGGTTGAGGCTCTCAAGGCAGTAGGATGTCAGGCAGCTGGTTGTGACAGGTTATAAACAGCAAGTTGAATGTAAGAAAAAGGCTGTATAATAGTCTGACAACATCCCAAGTAGACCAGGAGCTGGAACTTCAAAGTTAAGGCTGGATGGTGAAAGTCATATATAAGTATGTATCATCAGACGCTGTGCTAACAGATAGACTGAAAATACAAATTTTCTGAGAGGAAAAAACCATCATGTACCTTTCAGTATGAAACGCCTGGTATAATGCAGCTAGTTTTAATGCAGCTGGAGGAAGGATCTGTTTGCTTTGTTTATCCTGTGTTTGAGGTAAAATGATACCCAGATTAAAAACAGAGAAGATAAAAATTAACCATTATTTAAAGTTATATTTGTTCAGAAAGTCACTTCCTGAATACATCTAAGTGGCAGTCCTTTGTCACTTAGAAAATATGCTCAGTTGTGTCTATCTAGACAAATACTCCACATCCACTTGCTTCCCCCTTATGCAGAAAGTATGAGATAACATGCTTAACTGTATAAGAAGCTACTAGCAAATAGACAAATCAATAAATATTACTATGCTGATATGTTTAAAGCTCATTTTACCTTGCTACCATGAATGCATAAATTAAGAAAACCTAGACTAGCACCAAACAATTCAGTACAGCACAGTATTTTGCCAGTTTAACGCTGAATTTTTATAACCGTAGTAGAGTTGGAGTAGGTTAAAATCTGACAAATAGACAAAACTATACACACTGCCATGCTGACAGTATGGAATTATGCCAAAACATTTCTTTTCTCTTCTCCCCGAGTTTTCGGAACAGATGTCAAACTTAGCTGTCACAAACAAGCATGCTTACATTCTTCCCAGATGCTGAAAGTAAGAATGTAAGGAGCTGCTGCTTCCATATGTCAGTCAGAGTTGTCTCAAGTCTGCCAACACGAGGCAACAGTCTAGCTACCAGACCAAAAGGGACAGAAGTCTCAGGCTTGTGGCATACTACCCGAAATGATTAGATGTGAGAATCTGTGACAGAATTGTCTGCCCAGTTACCTGTTCTGGAGACCACTTTGGGTTTATGGCATGTGCTACCCAAAATTTTGTCTCAAGGAAAATAATTCTAGCTCTTGCAACTTGTTCTTTTTTGACTTGATTTCTTAAAAATATATATATGCTTTCTCTATGAAACCAACACATGCCTGACTTAGTAAAATTTATGCTCCAGCTTTATACTCAAGAGACATTACTGTTAAAACCAAGGAACAATTAACCCTGGTGTGTATAGCTTCTGGTAGGTTTTTTTTGAGCTCAGGTGGTTTGGCATGGTAACTTTCTAGTCTTACTACAGTGGTCTAGAATCTGTTTCAGGGGCAAACAATGAAAGCTGCTAACAATAAAGAGCTTTATTATTTCCATGTGAAATGTCAGTCATTCCTGCTTCTTTGTTTACAGGCATTAAAATCTTAGGAATTGGCCCAGTTACCTGAACATAGGTGGCCTGTGCCATATTAGAAGTCCCAAGGTATCCTGCTTGCTGTTCAATTACTACTTCAAAAAGGCTTGGGTTCCCTGCTGGTTCACGTATCTCAGGTCCCTCTTGGTATCCAAGCTGGCAACTGAAATCTGTGTTTAGGCAGTGAATTGAGGCTCTGTTGATACAGGATTTACCTCTTTGGTACAGGCATGAAACATATTTATAGTTTATCATCTATTGGACCTGCACAGGTCTTAGAGTTCAGAGTCTTCTATAGGTTTGTATTTTCCCTTCTTCAAAGAGGAAGTTATATATCTACAAATAAAACTTCCAGTACCAAAAATAGTCACTGTAGCACAAAATACTTCCACAGGGAAGTGCACATTTCTTCATCTCTACAAAGTATTTCTTATATTACTAAAATAGCAAAATAGGAGGTGAGGCAGTGTCAAGTAAGAAGTACCACGTTTCCTCTAGACTGCGTTCCTCGCTTGGTGGCTCCACCTGTATGAAATGTAAATTCACTAAGCAGTTCATCTTAAAAATTCCTTCCCATGCAGTTTAAGCTGATGAATTTGCATGTGGCAAGGTGACAGATTTCTTGAAGAGACAGTCACAGGTCACAGTGAATGACAATCTATGCAACAGGCCTAGATTAAAGTTGGAGCAGGTGGTTGATTACCTTTGTGAGGACAGAAAGACTCCCAGCTCAGCATGGCTTTGACATAAGTAGATATCAGGATTATGATTTTTGTTATAACCTCAAACCTGCTGCCATGTGTTTACATGTTTGTGCCTAGAGTTTGCCTCAATATTACTTGAGAATATTATCTGAACATGTTCTACCATGAACATGCATGGTAGAATCAACGTTTTTTTAAATCAGGTTGTTTGCTTAACCAAGGAGAGAGGATGTTTCACGTTAGTCACGATAATGACTAACACAGACACTCAGATAGTGAACTGAAGATCAGTTTCCTTATCTGAAAACCCTGTCACAGTGTCAATCACACAAAGGGGAAAGATGCCAAGTGTAATACTAAAGTACTCACTCGATCCCTCAGTGATTGTGCTGTTTATGGAGCTTCCTCCAGTTGAACTGCATTTTTTGCTGTCTTTGAACTGTTTCCGTCTTCTGGCCCACTGGTCTATCGCATCTTCCTGGGAACTGTCACTTGCTCTGGTGTCTTTCTTCAAAGGTAACTTTCTGGTTTTATTCATTTCTGATTTCAAGTCTAAGTTATAACCAGATGTTGTTTGTGAGAAATATGTGACACAACTTGTATAAGTAATTTTACGGTTTAATATTTCCACATTCTAAATACAAGAATAATCTAGCCAACATATAAATGAAAATACCAAATAATACTGAAAATATTCAGAAAGTATGCATTTTAGGCTAATTGAGGCCTTTATGCAGAGATAAGTACAAGTATCTTTAGTTAAATACCTACATAGCCATTTGTATATCACTATTTTAATCTGTAAACTTGTCAATTGCTCATAGATCTTATTTAACATACTCAAACACTTTTTAAGTAGTCAATAGGTAGATATACAAACTCCTATTTGAACACTAATAATCTTGCAAGACATGCATGAAGATTTTTCTGGTTTAGATTTCTTTCTACTTAAGGCAGAATAAACTTACTTGTATTATTATTTCAGGTAAAACAACAATTGTAAAACAGATCTTGTGTTATATTCTGTTGTGGAAATGTGACTGTAGCCACTGGCAAGGGCAGACAGGGAGAAAGTCCAACCTCCACAGGCTCTCTGGAGGATTGTGTAGGTGTACCCACGGCTGTACAGCGTTTTTCTGGCTTCAGCCAGATCTTCATCACAGACACACGTAACTGAGCCAGGGCATTCCAGGGCACTATTCAGACCATTGCTGAGAGTTGCAGTGCCCTTTGCATGGGTCTTTTCCCCTCTGATAATCATGAAGTCCCCAGAACACCAAGAGACTTCCAGATCGCCTTTCCCCCATCCTGTTTACCACAGCTGCATCTCTTGTCCTCTGTTCCAGATGTTCTCACTCTTTGCTGAAAAATGACACATTTGCTTTCCAGTATCACTGGATTACTAAACTCTGGAAGTCCCACACTGCCCAATGTCTTGGGTAGGACACTCCAGGTAGGACCTGGAGGACCTCCACAGCATTGTTAGTAATGAAGGAAAAGCAAAATATGACTCTAGACCAAAAGAGGGCCAAATTGAGATGATAGGTATGAGAAAGAACACAAGTAGATAATTCGTAGCAAGGGACAAAAGGGAAGAGAGAATAAAAGAAGGGAAAGTAAAATAAACATGAAAGAAACAGCTACACCTCACTTCTGTGCTGTGTCCTTAACCACTTAGGTCTAATGTCTGAGAAGTCAAGGACTTTGGCATGCAGTTTTCCTTTAGTATCTCAATTCTATAACTTGTTTTACAGAGATTTCCATTTCATCAATTCTCTGTTTATTTCATATATTGATACTGAGATATTGATATATATAGCAATATGTATCTATGTAGTATATCTATATAGTGTATATAGACTTTAGGCATTTTTTAAAATTTCCATTACCAATGCCAAACAAGACAGCCACGGAGACCATACCAGTCTTTTTTGCAGGTATGGTGAACTAAAAGATTTTTTAAAAACTTCAGCTGCTTTTAACTAGGATTAAATAAGACATTTTCCATAAGAAAATGTATCTTTTTCAACAGTATAAACCTCTTAACCTCCAAATCTGCTGGAAACATTGTCTTCTGGAGAGGTAAATCTGAGATATATTTGCATATAACCTGATTAATATTTAAAAAAATAAAATTAAAGTGTTTGGAGTGATATTTCAAGAACATATACACACATACGTGTGTACATATTTGTAATGTAAAAGGCTCACATTGTACTGTGCAATGTCCCAGGATGGCTTAAAATTTTTATCATTTAAAACACTAATTTTAAATGACCAGTTATGGATATGGATTCTGGATTATAGAAAGGAAGACAAGAAATTTTGTAAAATATTAGCTATTAAAAAAGCCTTTTTCATATGCACTTTTCTCAAATATAGAAAAGAGAGGAGAAAAGCAGGTTAAAGGATCCCTTTTGGTTATTCCATGAAAATGTTCAGCCAGAATTAAGACCAAGATGTACTTAGCATTCATATATATTCAGTATTCATATCGATCACATGGATTTGAAAGCCAGATTTATGTGGTTTTAAATGCTGACTTGTGCTCTGAGTTCATATCACATGGCTTTTACTATTACTTCCTGCAATGGTACTTGCTTCTCTCACTAGATGTATAGGATGGGTGGGCAGTTTAGTGTAGGAAAACTGCTTCTTTATCAAAGCTGCATTAATTTATTTTTTTTTTAAATTTAGGTTTCTTGGCTCTACAAGATGGTTCCTAGAATCGTCAGCAGAATAACTGCATATTATAACCCCATGGCCAAACATATCATACCACAACATCACTGTAAACTTTTAATACACATTTATTTTCCAAGAAAACAGTTGTCACAAAAGCTCCTATGCAAAAGGCGTGTAAGTGATATTAACTTGAAAAGTCTTGTAGCACCTACCTTTCTGACTAATCTGTTTCACTGATGATGAGATATCTGCATTCTCATAATAATCTTCTTTCATTTCAAAATTTGACTCAATTTCTTCAAAGTTGGACTTGACTAACAGAGGTAGTTGATTTGCTCCAGGCTCTCTCCTTAAACTGTCACCAGCTGACTGTTTACTGCAAAAGTCCTTCAATCTTTGCTCAATGGTTGAATGTTCCGTGAAATTCTCTTTTTTTTCTGTGCATACTGAAGAGGCAGATAATATGGAAGCCTGTGCCGAATTATTATGGCAATCAGATTCAACAAGGACATCCTCAGACATGTCCTGTACCTCAGAAAGGCTTTCCAGTTCTTCATTCATGCCATGCTCCCTGCAATCTAACAACAAGGATGAGAGCAAGGATTTTTCTTGTATACTGCAGGTAAGGTTAGGTTCTTTCCTTAATGCAGAGCCAAAACATTCAGGTATCAATGTAGTGTCACCTTGGACAAGTCTTCCTTCTACTTCTCCAGTTATCACGGGAGGGTCAGTCAGTACTGACCCTCTCCTTTTCTTTGGTACCTCAGACTCTGCAGAAGGTGGGTGAACATTTAACTGTAAAACTGAACATTGTTTTGGGATGCTTTCTGTACATGCATAATTAGTACTTTCTTTGTCATTAATGAAGTCACCTGAAGGGCTTGCAGAAAGTGGAGAGACTTGCACTAGGTGAGCTCTGTTCTGCCATTCAACATGCTTTTCTATAGGGTTGTACTCCGATTTCTCTTTATCAAAAGCTTCAGTAGACTCAGAATCTTCTTCCCACATGGATAGGTTTCCCAGAGGTTCTTCATGGCCATTTTCTTTTTTGTCATGTATAGTACCACTGGAATGAAGACTCTCCATTAATGTTTCTTCTGTTTCTTCACCTTGCCCCACACAATCTGCATAGCCATTCAGTAAACAAGTGCCGTCTAGACAGACATCTTCAGGCTCAGATGGATAAATGGAAATACAATGATCAAATGATGTGAAAGCATAATGATATGAAGACTTAAGACTTCTCAAATTTCTCAGTGAGGAGGTCAAGTCAGGACATTTACAAAGTTCCTTATATTTGGTAGGAATATGTGAGTTCCTGTTACAGACATCTCCTGCTTTGGTCTCCTTAAGCAATACTTTCAAGGACGGCAGTGAATAAAAGCCAGAATCTCTTCTAGGGTGAACTGGTGATGGTACCTCCAGGGCAGTATGTGGGAAAGACTTTCTTCTTGCTGTTTTTGGCCCTGTGTCTCTGTGTTTGTCTGAGTTATTTCTTTCTTGACCTAATACATTGTTCTTAGTAACACATTCTTTCCCATTGTTTGGGTTATGCAAGGTATTAATAGCTACAAGACAATCAGTATTGTTTATTTTTGAAAGAAGTATTTTATCCTTTGAAAAATCTTCCTTTTCGTTGGTGTGGTCTTCATAGTCCTCTGTGTTAAGTTTACAGAAATAATTTTCTTCCCCCCAAATACTCAAGACTGTAGTGAGACTGTCAGATTCCTTTCTGCTATTAACAGGGTACAAAGATCCACCTTCTGCAATTGTATCCAGGTGCATTTTGTCACAGTCAGCAAATTCTTTAGGCGGAGGGAGAAGTGTATACCCATCTGGGAGTGTATAATCTGCTTTATCATGACAGCTAAATGATGACTCACAATCTGTGTTACACAGTGCCTCTGTTACAGAATAATCTGTTTCACTCCAATACGTATCTTCGTGTTCCCTGTTGAGTGGTTTGCTCTGTGCCTGCTCACTAGCTTTGATGTTAACCTTTAGATTTTTCTTTCTGCTGGTATATTCCACTTGAATGCCTTTTGTTTCAATGTTCATTTCCAGGGAGGCACTTTCATTGATGGCAGTTCGAATTTTATGTTTAGAGGTTCCCTTATATTTCCCCTTGTGTTCTGCTGAGTGGTCAGTTGAAGGGCACTGGTACTTTGAACATTTTGAACACTGACTTTTCTGGCATTGTCTTTCATGACAACATTTCTTGTTCTTTGAAATTTTCCTTTTTTCATCCACAACTTTTGTTCCAGAATCAAACAAAGAAATATTCTTAATTTCTACTTTCACATCAAAAGAGCCATATTTCAGTTCTGCAGAAATTTTTCCAGAGGCCAAGCTAACTGACTCTGAAGAATCTGGCTTCCCCCACAGTGTAACTTTTCCTTTGGGTGTGCCCTCTGACTCAACAAAAGTTACTGTAGCTAGGATTTCATCTTGCTGAGGTGAGAACATTTTAGTGGGGCAATTCTTTACCTGCTTCCCTTCTTTTTCACTGTCTGATACATTTTCAAGGTCTCTATCTTCAGAAGCATCTGAGCTACTCTGATTCTTGTTTTCATGATCTTTTCCATCTTCTTCAGCACCCTTTACATCCAGTGGCTCTGTGAAGTGAGACACAGCCTCAAGTGCTTTATTTTCAAGGCTTCCCACACTTTGCTGGCATTTACAAATGGGTGACAACTGTTCATCTAATTTAAGGTAAAAAAAAGAAAAAACATTTTCCCATGATTTGGTAAGCAGTATCTTAAATGTGTGATTAGCTTTGAGACAGTTTTCATAGAAAATACCTATATGATCTTTAAGATCCAGTGTATTTTCCACATTATTTTTTTGAATTTCAACATTAACTCGTTTTGTCATAGTTATCTGATAAGTAATGTGAAATCAGATTAACAGGTTGGGCTACATTAATCCACTCTGATTTGAGAAATTCAATATATTCACACTTTTTTTTTTTTTTTTAATAAGGTTTCACTTTTGTTAGGGGATAAGGTATTCTATTTGCTTATAATAAGAGCTAAATTTTAAATTTTTTACTCCTCCCAGTATTTACTTTGTTCCTGTGAACACACTGGGTCAATCAACATCCCACTGCCTGCTTGCAGTTTGGGTAAATTCTATGGAAGTTGGCTTTTATAATCCTTTTACAGATGAGCAAATGAAGGGATTGATTAATATGATGGCAAGTCAGTGGCACATTGCCAGGAGATGTGAGTTCCAGCTAGCTGATCGAAGTAGAATAAAACAATGTTTCCTGGCTATACTAGACAAGATTTCATGGCATTCAATCACATAAAATTCTGTCTTGCTTGGGCTTTTTTTAGAATAGGTCATGTGCATTACAGGGTAACAGTTTAATAGTGACATCTACCTAAACAGGATTTGAACAAGCTATTAAACTAAGACAACACTGAGAATTTTAAGGCAATTGAACAACAATATATTTGGAAAGCCTTTGGCAGAAACAGCCAGGATAGCAGCTTAACTAAAATAAAAAGCTAGCCTCACCGAGACATTACCTTTATGTACCCACACGTAAGTGTAAATATTTCCAATCTGGCCAACAGCTTTGGGCACAGAGGTGAATTTCTGTCTTGATGAGTAAATTAAGAATAGCCACATACGTTCCTGTTCATTTTAATTTTTATTGAATATTTCTGTAAACTTACATTCTCTGGAATCAGAGCTCTTTCTGCTCTTGCAGCTTTTTCTTTTCTTTCTACTCATTTCAAAGAACCAAGGGAATCTGTGTTCTACTTTTCTGTGTGGGAGGAAAAACATTGGGTAATGAGAAAGCTTCTCTGGAATAATTTTGCTCTTTAACTCTCAGATTTTCTAACTTGTTATAACAAAGAATAGAAAAGTTCCAGAGCAGGTACTAATGCATTTATTTCTTCTTTTGGTTATTTAGGAACAACTTCCGAAGATTTTCAAATATTAGCTTAAAATCAAGATCTCATGATCTCAGTCATAAGGTCTGAACCAATACTCTTTAAAGTCTGTGGAAGCTTTGAGCAGTGGGTGACCTTTTACAGTCCATCATTTTATCTGATCCCGATTTTTAGAGATTAACACTTTGTTTTAAGCAGTCATTTAAAATTCAATCTTATTTATATGTGCAATAAAATACTTAATAATAATTGTTTTCTTCTCTTGAGAAGGGATTCTTTGAAGTGAGAAGTATTTGAACACCTAATACATCACAGGTGTAGTCTTTGAAATCAATAGAATTATGCTGGGAAAAATCAATTAATTACAAGTGTTATTAGTCATAATTGTCTTTAGATATTTGTTTATCAGAACATGCAATACATCATTGTGGAAGGAGCGTGAGCAAATTTTTAAGGCTACAAACTTACCTGGTATAATGAGGATATATGAATCTTGTTGTAAGTATTAGGATAAAGCTTTTAAAATAATTATATTGACATTTTAAGACTCATGTTACATGTCACTGTACGCAGTGATACATAGCTAGCCAAACAACTGGGAAGAAATTTTTTCAAGACACAGTCATTTCTACTTCTGAAAAATTTTAAGTTTGTGTGAGGCCCAAATGACTGAATATGCCATTCATTAGCTGGATGTAAAATGCAGGCATTCTCCCCTGTCTTTTCGGAAGACACTACAGGGAGACTGTGAAAGTCATGTACTTATTTCACAGCAGGCACTTTGGAATGTTTACATTCTCAGTTTCAGTATGAAGCTATACCTCTACTTTTCCCAGGACTCTTTAGTCAAAGCTTGACAGACAGCTAAACATGCCAACTGAGCTCTGTTCTCAGTAGGAAGAATGAGCTTAAAATCAAATATAAGGCATTAAAGGACACAGAGGCAAGAACTGGGACTGGTACCTATTTGTAGTGTAGGGTATGAGGGAGCGCCCATCAGTTCCAGATAAAAATCAATATTCTCTTAAAGAGTTACATATGTAAGTATGCCATGAGTAGCAACCTCATATTTGAGGTGTCATATGTAAGATCTGCAGATTTATGTATATATTTATGACTTTAGGAACAACAGTGTAACAGAGAACCTAATGTGACTGTTACAGTTGAAGTTTCAGTTATATTTCATTAAGGTGCAACTGAGAAAATGTTTTTACTTCTAGGAATTCCCTTAATTCAGCTTAAGGAAGATACTACACACTCAATTCCCTCCCCTTCTCTTTACCCCTTCCCTTCACCTTCTTGACCTTTATGGTTGTATTTCCAAAATACTTGCATTTGCTATACTATTTTTAATTGTTCCCCAGGAATTCCATTTTCATGTTTTTTTTCCCCCTTTTTTATAGTCAGTAACGAAATGGTTAACCTCAATATGGGAGATGTGATTTCTAATTGTCACTGCTAAAATGCAGTCAAAAACTACCTGCAGATCAAAAACAGCTGCCTGTTTTACTTTAGGTTCTCTTTACATTTGATGGTTACTTTTACAGTTGTATGCACCACAGACTACACGTTAAACAAATTCTGAATTTTACTGAATGCATGATAAGGCCAGAGACACATTTAATACATTAAGTGTTTAAGGTCTTATTTTTAGGGAAGAATAATAGGCATATCTGTAAACTGTTAGCAGTGGATTTGCATTATGATGGCTTCGGGGATAAGGTTTGCATGGTTGAAGATAGACTGAAGAATAAAAAAGTACCTAAAATACCAGAAAGAATCACTGCAAGAAAGATGCTTGAATGTTAAGGAGATAGAAAGGATTGTAGATCAGTTACCAAGAAAATCACATTAATTTCAGTTTCTCCTCAAAGCTGAAATGTCTAGTTTTGTCTGGTTTTGTAATGTTAGAGTATCATTCAACTTTGCAGAAGGAATTCTTTGTCTGAGATCATCAGTAGTTCTACCACTACTCAAATTTATCTGTACTTGGTGTCATGGGATACTCTGAAAGTACTGAAGGTAGATAGTATTGATTCTCTGCATGACAGAGTTTTGGGAAATGATCTCTAACACCTTCTAAAATTTAAAAGTCTGAGCAAGCAGCTGTGAAACCATCAGCAGAAATAGCCACAGGTCGCAGTTGTTTATAGAGGTAGGATTACAGATTTTGCTTTATTGTCAAAGATTAGATTTACGATATAAGTTAAGAGGATGATTACAGTATCTTTTTTTTAGTTATTTCTGTAAGTGGTAGTAAGTAGGTCAAAATTTTAATGATTATTTGCACTGTTCACTTATGATTAATTTTACCAGCTATAATGTTTTAATGATTAAGTCTATCAGCTCTTGGATATTAATTATAGTATTTACATATTATTTTTATTGTACCTGCAGTGTGTTAAACTGTTGATACCTTAAATTTAAAAAAAACATTGGAAAGAACTTAATGATGCAAAGAGTTTTGCTGCCCATGCAACATTTCCATATGTTAATTTATCCTTTCTTCTCTAAGGTCTACCACATCAGAAGAGGCACCAGTTCTTTGCTTTTTGTTTATTTTACCCACACATTGTCTCTGACTATTCTTGTTTCATTGGTCCTGCGGCTGAGATGCAATAACAGAATTAGGAATCTCATCACCTTCAATCCTACTCACGAGTAGACCTATTGACTTGAGCAAGGATTAGTTGTATGTATCAGAACTGCACGGTAAGACTTTGCCTTAGGGACTATTTTGTCCACTGCTGGATGCTAGATGAATACTAGCCAAATTAGCTTAGCTAGGAATAGAAGCATTCAGTATTTGCCTGCATGGAAGCCAATGTCCATTGACATAGTTCCTTACATGATAGGTTATTCTTACTACAAAGATTAGCTCAGAATAACAACATCCTAATTTTGAGTTAAAGATCACTCTAGTAATGTTTGTATTTATATTTATATTTATATCACACTATAAATATAGGTAAAGTTCTGTCTAGAATTTGTTTATTTTCATTGTTGATAACAACTGTATTGCTGTTTCCTTCAGGTTAATGCAGATGATGACAAGCTCTGTGATAATAAAAGCAATAAAAAAGAAACTTCTGTAATGAATGCCATTGAGTCCATCTTGAAATGCAGGAAAAGTTGCCTTAAAAACACTGATTGGAAGCAAATTTGAAAATATAGGAGTTATTTTACTTTATGTTTATATATTTACATCATGGAGATTTTATGTGAAAATATGTGTGTGCTTTAGTTTTCTAAGCAACCATGTTCAGTGAACCTATGAAGATGAGACTGTCAGAAAAGACAAAGGAAAAAAAGAAAGGAAGATATGGAGAATATATTTACTAATGCTGAACTGGAATGGTGTGACAACACAATACATTTGTAAAATATTCAAAGTTCTTTCAGGATAATATAAATTATCCTTTAAGACTGTAAGTCTCTTTCTTATAATTCAGTATCCTATGTTGTAGAAGGTTTTGCTATGAATATATTCCGTGGCACCTCACTGAATACTTCCCTACTGAATTCTATAGTGCTCACAGACTTCAGAATAATGATGTCGCAGCATACCAAAACAAGCCTTTCTGAAACAAAGAAAGAATTAAGAATTTCCTGTCTTTGGACAGAATCCTACTTTTTGTCCCCATTTCCCTAGACAAACTTAATAACACTGAATTTCATTCTCATTTATTTCCATTGTGTGTCTTTTTATTTCACAATATTCTTCTATTCCACACTAATCATTGCTTTGACTTCTCAAGTTACCAGCTATGTGTGACCCAGTCTCTCATTGCTTAGTTCCTCTACTTTAATTACTAAAGTTTGAATTATCATTGTGAATTATACAATCATAGAATGGCTTAGGCTGGAAGGGAACTTAAAGACCATCTCATCCCAACACCCCTGCCATGGACAGGGACACCTTCCACTAGACCAGGTTGCTCAAAGCTCCACCCAGCTTGGCCTTGAACACCTCCAGGGATGGGGCATCCCCAGGCTCTCTGGGTGACCTGTTTCAGTGCCCCACAGTGAAGTAACTGACACAGTTAAAACTACAGAAACCCTAAACAGAATTATCCAAAGCCATATGAGATTCTCAAATATCTCTAGGCAAATGCTAAAGTTTACTAGTTGATTTCTTCTTTTTATTCTCCGTACTGACTGTGGTTTGTGGCATATTTCCTACTTAAGCTTCATACATCGGGGTAGATGCCCCAGAGATAATTTACAATGTCATTCGAATGAGTTGTATAGGAGAGTCTTGAGTTCCACACAGAGTAGGCAAAAAGGGCTCATCATTGATTTACCTTTTACTTATCTAATTGAACTACATCTTACTGAAGTACCTTCTAGTTTTGCCTTTTTATCAAACTTCCACTAGTATTTGATTTGAATAATTTCTGAACACACATTTCTGAAGTACTATAGAACACATTTTATGTACAAGAATGTTTTTTATATCAAACACATACAAAACGTGTCACCAAAAATGCCTGTCTTAGCAGCGTTTCTCACTCTCTGCCTCAGCTGGAATGGATCTTATCTTGTTTATAGTTTCATGTATGTATATTCCTGAAAAGACTGGTCTTTAAAAAGGTGTCTGCAAAAATCTAGAAAAAAGGAAGCAGGCAGCCATTTACAGGGTCTGTAACAGTACCATATAGCACTTTGCAAAATTAATAAAAACGTGAACTCTATGTCTGCAAAGAATCAAGTTTCATTCGAACGGAACTCAGTAGATATACGGCAGTATCCACGTAGCTCTGAGAACAGAGCATCCAAATGAAACACAGAAAAACATGGGTCACTGAAATCAATCCGCAAGAGGTGTTGTACTGGGACCCATTGATCAACCATTTTATTTCATGAATTGTGCTGTGGCACTTTTAATGAGCACACCAAATCAGGATCCTCTTTTTTCAGATCACTAAAAGATTGCAAACACCAGTCAGTATTTCTTCAGTTCTGATTCAGAAGGAAAGTTACTATCTAAACAACTAAGAATATCACATATGCCATAAATCAGCATATTCAGGAAACCCAAACCCCATGTAATTAGATTTTGCATTATTTTTGAGTTTTCTACAAGCAGAAATGGACACAATATGAAGTGCTGAATAGATTTTGACCGATCTTTCCAAAAGAAATAATAGGCATAGTATTTGCTCCATTATGTTAAAGCTGTCTCCCTGCAGGCAGGGTACTCTTCACTTTAGATCTAGAAAATGCTACAATAGCAGTCAGTCAAATGTTTTCAAGATTATTTTAACTCAGTACTGAGAATGCAAGTGCCAGCAAAGTTGTAGTGAAATACAGATCAGTAATCATGGGCTGTATATACACAGGCATTTCTGCCTTTTTAGGGAGAAGTGAAGTCACAGGTTTCAGCTCTTATGTTCTGCAAAATCATACGTAGAACTCATTTTGTATGTAAAGCTTCTGCCTACTTATTAAGTAATTTTGCTTTCTGGTTAATTATTTTGAGCTTTTGCAGCAAAAGACAAAATAATGTATTTATAAAGGTCAGTATTTATTTCAAATGTTGGAGATATTTAATTTCTGCACCAACATTTTTCATTCTTACCTTCATTTAAAAATGTGCACTGCCTTACACTGCAACAGACTAGTAGGTAGCCTCTGTGCTGTAAATGGTCCATAAAACATTCCATCATGATTTTAACACAATTACTAAATAATGAGTATTTCAACTTCACTACAATGTATGCTCATGTATTTATTATCATATAAGTAAAAACATTTTTATAAATAGGAACCAGAATTTATTGTTCATTACATCTCTTTTCTACTGCACAAAATAACTTTTCTTCATCAAAAGCTCTGAAAATGTATTTTAAAAATCACATAAACTGCCTTTTCTGTTTACATTGTTGGACTTCTGCTATTCCTATTTTAGAGACCAAAGGAAAACCTCCTAAACTGAGTATTAGCTGGATCAGCCTGTTCATGTCAGTGAGTTCGTCATTCTGATATTTAGAGTGCTATCTATGGAATTCATGCTTTGTCAGTACCAAAAATGACAGCAGGTAAGGGAAATACCCTCCAGACGTGATGCAGCAATTGATCACGAAATTAGCAGAAATCCCACCACAATACACATTAACAACTACAACAACCATTTCCAATAATGAAACATAGTTTCTATAGTCAAAGAGGTTACTGCCAATGTAATACTATAACTCTTTCTCAGTCTCTGAATTACTCCAGCTTTTTTGAGCTTCAGAATTGCTCATCCATCTTAACAGAAACCAAGTAAATTCTAAGTATTTGTGTATACTTGAAACTCAGCCCACCAAAAAAATCCTGCACAGTAGTTGTACACTGTAACAATTTTCTTTGAAAATGAGATAGTTTATGGTTTTTGAAATGTCTGGGACTATAAAATATAAATTACAATTATGTAGGAAAAATCTGCCATTGTTCATAGAATGCAATACGGGCAAAACCCACCACCCTGTCCTAACTTCTGGGATTTGATTTCTGGTGTCTAAAATGGGGAAACTAAGACACCGTATTTTCTGACCATGCAGTTTCCAGGGTCACTTTCTCCAGATGAGAAATTTACACAAAACAAGTAAGTAGTAATTTAGATTTAGAATGACAAAAGAATTTGAGATGCTTATTTCATACACTTTTTTTTAGCTTTGGCAGAGGTCTTGAGAAAATACCTACATTTCTTAGCTGAATGTTAGAATGCTTCTCTCCGTAGAAACAAGTAAGGACATACTTTACCAAAGGTAGCTTAGTTTGCAGGATGATGAAATCGTAGGAGGAAAAAAAAATACTATCCAGGCTTATTGAAGTGCTGAAAAATGAAAATGTAAGATTCTCTACTCAACAACATGTAATATTCCTTCTTGACCACTAATGCTGTAGTCTTATTATAAGACTACAGCATTAGTGCTTTTAATGCAGCACTCCTCATATTCCAATGTGAAATACTGGTTGCAGAAAGGCAATACTTCTAAAAAATGCAAGTTCATTCAGGTAGGCTTTAATTCCCAAAATTATATACCACTAAATTTATAGTACTTATATGCTAAAATAAGATAATCAATACAGTCTTAGGAATTAAATATCCATCCTAAAAACCTATCATTTAGGAAAAGTCATATTTTCTCACTGTGAAAAAAATCTGCAGAATTCCCATATTTAATAAAAGCTATGATGAATTGTAACAATTAGTACCTACAGAATACCACCTAAAAGAGTCTAATTTAAAGAAAAATGATTTATACTTACCACTGCTATGAACCAGTGTTCATTTTCCTCAGATGCTTGCTGCTACGGACTGTCAGTGAACAGTTTGTTTTTCTAAACTCATGAAGCATGGGTTGGCTGTCTTGCTAAGGCTTAATAAGATAAGAAGTTCAATTTTTTTTCTTTAGACTTAGCCCCTTCTGTACCATCAAACCCAGTCAGCAATGATATGCAGTATATACATATCCTTCAAATCACTGAAGCAATAAAAGACTACCAGTTATATAACTCTTTACAGCTAAAGCAGATAATAAAAATAACAACTAAACTTACCCAGTGGCTACAAAATGTCAGCTTTGTCAGAAAAGTCTTAATCAGATTACCTAATTAAAATAAAAGATAAAAGAGGGAGCAATGTTCACAATCTTGTTCCACTTCCTTTTCTATTTCTGTCTGCTAAGCTCAGAATCTGATTAGTATATTTAATTCCATGAGGCATCATGACTGGTCTACCTTTAATCAGCCTGTTGACATCCACTCGTTTTTCCCTCACATGTTGCAGACTTCAAGGTAATCAGTTACTGACTTGCCAATGCTCCAACAGAAAATATAATGGTAATATTATAGAATCAACACTGGAATTATTCTATTTTTCACACATTTACATATATCCAACATGAAAGATGAGTTAAAAGAAGTATGTTTATTGGGACAAATATGAAGTTTGTAAAAATATCATAACCAGTATTATACTTACATAAAATGTCATTACATTGCATGAGGTTACAGCTACATCAGAAGTATCAATTTTGGTTTGTGTTCAAAGACCTAATTATCTTTTTCTACTTTATTAAGCTACTATTTCTATTATTTGTAAATTATCATAAAAATAGATAAAATACGTAATATTTTCAAATTATGTACTGAATAGAAGATGATTCTCTCTAGTCACAGGCAAACTGAGATAAAAGGTATCTCCAGAATTTTGTGCCTTGTACATCTGATGTCATGAGTACTCTTTTTGGTCTGATACCGTTGTACAAGCAAGGGAGAAAAGAGGGAGATCATTATTCACAACGCAGAAAATAACACTTTCTAGTGTTGTTAACACCACTCTCTTAATGTACCACATGAACTTTGTGGCAAGGAACAGCCTGCTTGCAAAGCTGCTCCTGTCTTTTGTGTAAGTCGACCTACTGAGATCTTCTGGAGGTGCTGCCCATATAATACTCTACTCAGAACCACTACACTCTGTTCAATTGCTTCTAAATTTAATTTGGCACTTTGCTAAACTGCCATAGTTGCCAAATAACCACAGCATTTGGCTCTTCAATTTGACATTTCCTATGTAAACCGCAAACAGTAACTGTCCTTCAGAAAATGTATAGGTATTTTCAAATTAAAATTCAAACCTTGACCTACAAACGGGGCAAATTAAGCAATAAAAAGCCAGGAAAAATCTTTCCTTAAATAGATTAAACCTATCACAGTAGTTTTCTTAAACAAGAGAGATTTCTCTTGTTCCCTGCAAATGGTTCATCTATTGGTAGCTTCAAAAGCTTTTCCAAAAGTCTGGCTTAGATTTTGAAAATGTATAAAGACTAAAAATTGTAGACACACCGAAGTTATTAGACTTGAAAGATCATTAAAATACTACTCTCAAAATCAGAGATTATTTAAGTGTTGTTCTCTTTGTCATACGATTCTTTTTCTGTTTTTCTTCATGCAGGAAAGTGAAAATTTTCAATTTACTTATTTGCATTGTAGTTGCAGATACATACTGTTATACAGGTTCTCAAAAAATATTAGGAAGATTAACATTAGGATTGGTTAGGGATACTGTGTTTGGAGTTTCACTGTTGGAAGCGCATCACTATAGCAACTCACCCTAATTTTCTACACAAAAAACTAGTATGCCAGTGGGTCTTAGTCATGTACATTTAGTTACCTCAAAGTGATAAACTACTTATTTTTATGCTACCTATATTTGCTCTATGCTTTATCCTCCCTCTTCCATCTGTTCCTCATTCCTTTCTTGTTCATCTCTCTAAATGTAATCACCACAGTACTAGTTGAAACTTCCTTTCATTGCTTAGCTTCCACCACTTTTTGCATACTTTCCAAAGTTCTCCTTTACTCTATTAGCAACCTGCAACTAGGCTTCCTTCTGTCCCACAATTTTTTAAAAAAGATTAATGACATTGCTACCATGCAACCCTGCTGGTATGTTTGGCCCACGACAGCTTTCCATAATTCGCCTTCTCTGTAAAAGCAATTTTGAAGGGAAGCACTGTATTGTTTCCTTCTCCTTGCCAGACAACGCAAGAGATAACCTGATTGTCTTTATTTGTAGGTATGGCTGAAACAAGGGAGAGAATGAAGCAACGTAATATGTCAAATACTCCAAGTCTGTCAGGAATGCTTCTTGCTTTAAAGTTTCTTAGGCACTGCCTTACCAAAAAACCATGAAAACTGCTGAGAATAGTGTGACATGGATGGGGGAAAAAAAAGAACAATCAGGATTTGTAGAACAGTTTTACTGATTCCAGTTTGCTGAGAATTTTGGAAAAAATATGACAACATTCACCGTTAGAAACAATTTAAATTACTCCAAATAAACAAATCACCATATAATAATAAGTTTATATTTATCACTGTAATTGCATTTTCCTCAGGTCATTTGCATTTCTTTTGATATCACTGCAATGACTGCAGAATGACAGACTACAAACTATTACATAATGAAATTAATAATAAAACAGTATACTTTTATTTTTAAAATATCAACATTATCTTCACTTGATAAATTAAGGCACAAATCTGAACTGTAGCATTAAGAACACATACATAAATATTTTAATTAACATATTGCTTTCCCAGTCTTATAGCTGCAGTTAATATATTTTTTCAATTGTAAGATTCTTAATAGCAGTAACAGTCTTAGCATCTCTTTTTCCATAAAAACTTTGAGCATATTTTGAGATGATATGTCTTGTTCTTCCTCCTCCACTACTCTATAATTTCATTTCTAATTACCAGACAAGGAAATGACTAACTGCCTAGCATCAGTAAGTACATTACTATCTTATAAAAACACTAATACTTAGGCTTTCGAGGATGGTTCTCCAACACCTTTTTCACAAACAAAATATTGTGTTATACCTTTAAATTCAGGCTGACATACAATTGGGTAAGTGCAGGCCAAGTCAGAATGGACAAGTAAATGCTCTGCTTGGAGCACTAGTGTAAATTAAGTTATTAATGTAAAAGATACGAAGTACCACGTAGTCACTATTTATATATGCTATTAACTTTAAAATAACCATAGTCGGTAAGGCTTTCAGCACTGAATGTAGATTTTTGTGACAGGTGGAATTTGGAGAATGGAGATAGGCAAAAACAAGAAAGAAATAATTAAGGCCAAATAGGAGGATGTAAGTAGAGAATTCAAACAGCAGGCAAGGTCAGACAGCCCTCTTTGTAATGCTGTTACTCCTTCCAGTGGGGGAAGATCAAATCAAACATAAAACGTATAAGAGCAAAAGGCATAATAATTTCATTTTAGAACAAAAAACACAGCCTGTGCAAAACAAGGTACCAATTCTACTTATTTTTTGCTTGCTTGCTTGGGATAATTACTGGATTTTGTCCAAATCTAATTAAGGTCTGAAAACACCTACAAATATTTGCATAGTTTAGCTCAGGAACCAATGTAAAGGCTCAGAAAATCACATGGTTACACATTCACTAGACAAAGAGTCCTAATTTATTCCTAATTAAGCATTCAATAGAAGAAGTAACTTAAAGAAATCAATTATTTGAATTAAAGATTAGCATTCATTCCAATCCAATGTTTTATCAACTGGTGTGCAATAGCTCGACTTGGTGGTACAAAGAAAGAACGCTGGTTTCCTTTAATGAGAACTTCCACGACCTGCAATAAAACCAGATTTTTTTATCTTTAGAAGATAGTATTATGAACTATATAGAATCTAACAATGTATTAATGCAGAAATTATCTTCCTATAATGATCCATCAGTCTACCATTGCTATAGCTATAGCTATACTAAGAGAGTCTCCAAGGTAGATGCACACAAAGTCCCACATTGTGTGAATTATGACATTTTTGAGCTTAATGTGCCCCAAAGGATAGCTTCTTCCTAACAGATCTGTGGAGACTGCTAGTGTACTATTTAAGGCTTTTGTGAAGCCTTTTTATGGCAAGGACCACCAGATGGTGCTCAACACCGTGACAAAAATAATCCTTTTTATTTTCACACTTAGTGCCAACGGAGATGTGCTTTCTTGGTTTTATCAAGCAGTTGCAAGTAACATGGGAATACACTTTTAGTACATTTATGAAGTATATTTATTTCCAGCTATACACCAACCTGCATGTGACTAGCTGTATTCAGAACTGATATTCATTTAAAATAATGCTCCCAGTGTTAACAGAAACACACTGAGATTGTAGGTGACTAACTCTGCCTTCAAGCTTGACTTACAGTCAAAACACTTGGAACTATTAGGCAGATGTCCAGTGTTATTAAAAGCTTAGCTCCTAAGTTGCCTGTGGGAAAACCTGTGAAAACTAAGATGTGGAAGTGATCTTTCCTTCTACTCATGAACTGAAATACTTCTGTGAAAGTCTTTTCTGCCTCTCTTTTATTTGACTATATTTTAACTACTGATGGAAGCTAAGTGTAGGATTTCCTACTAATGCACAGTAAGCTGCATTTAATACCAGAGTATTAAAATAGTACTGCATGAAAAAAGACATTCAATCTAATGAATTCCAAAAGTCCTTACCTTAACTTCCACCCTCCCAGCAAATCTGGTAGCATGCTTGTTTGGAGAAATTGTGATGCATAATACTATTAAACACTACTTCTGCATGAAAAGCACAGGCTTGCTAAGGAAATGGGTTAAAATAACTTGGTTATCTCCCAGAAGGGAAAGGTGAAGAGCAAACTGGCAAAAATGTCATAAAATGAGCTTGCAAGTAACTCAGACATTACTGTGAGTATCTGTCTTTCTCTGATTGTGTCTAACCTACAACCACAATATGTAGTATGATAAAATGAAGGGGACACATGCTCATTCGACTTGCTGAAAAAGCAAATGTCTGTTGTATGCCAGAACCAATACAGTCACAGACTAATCAATAGAAAAAGAAAATGAAATTGAACTTCACCTGTTCTCTAGTGAACCAGCGGGCATCCTCTATTTCATTCTTGTCAACTTTAATTTCTGTGGACACTGCAACAGCTAAACAGCCAATCATTAGGGAGGAGGGCATTGGCCACGGCTGACAAGAGACGTACTGAACATGGCCAACTTTGACTCCAGCTTCCTCCTCTACTTCTCTTCGAACAGCATCTTCTATGGTTTCGCCTAATCAAAAAGGGCAAAGAACAAGCAGCTGATGAAAATACTCCAAGCAACAATCACATCCTGTGCTTTGAACTGACTCAAAAGACTTGAAACTGCCCAAGGCAATTATCTATAAAGATCTAGTTCACAGATCAAGGCAAAGACCTCAGCACAAGACACAGACATCTAATAAGGCAAAACAGCCACCAAAGCAAAATAAAACTTTAAAAATAAAGTGCAGAAATTTCTCCATAATAATATTTATTTCCTGAATTGATAATTCATCATACACACAAACCATTATCACTATACCTAAAATGTCAAAAATTAGGTAGAAAATACATCATTCCTATAATTATTCTTGAAACATTGATCTGTTCATTTGTAACTAGCACTGTGTTAATATATGGATTTTCAGTATGATTGTAATAGCAAGTACTACAACTTGAAAAATCAGTATTTAAAACTACAATAGTAAGAAATCAGAGATTTAGAACACTTGCTCACCTTTCTGCATTGTATTATTCCCTCTGCCTGACCCATTCTTCATAGTCTTAACACATGCAGTGTGTTAATAATACTGTAATAATACTGTAAACTGAAACTGCAATGGAAAAAGCTTTGCTTCTATATCCACAGAAAACTATGAATGTATGTATGTGGAATGCTCATGGTCACAGGCCTACATAGGCACACATGTACTGAGCTGTAACCACTGATTACAGGTTCATTAAAGAACACAGTCCATCCATCAGAAAGAAACATCTCGACTTCTTTCAAATGATATCTGAATAAACTTGTTTATGCTGTCACTGTATACCAACTTGCACACATTTACTGAATATATTTATACACTATAATTTCACTGGTGATAAAGATGTATTCCCAACATAAGAATGTTTTACAAGTTGTTCTGCAGGTACTTATTGTAACTAATTTCAACTATTATTGCTTGACATAGCTATTGAAATATCTTTCTCTTTCTTTTAGAGTTACGTGATTTATACTCATCTTCCACAGAATCAACCAGGCCCTAAACACATAAGCATATGCTTAACTTCATGTTAACTTTAACTTACACTTTAACACCTACTTTTCCTATGCTAAAATCCTTTGGTAAGTATCACCAGCCAAGGTGACGTGTTTTAAAATGTTTTTTTTAATTTAAATAGTGATTTAAGACTATATGATATGAAACTATTTAATACTTTTATTAAATAGTTTCATATCATTTTCTACACAAAAAACTAGCATGCCAGTGGATCTTAGTCATGTACATTTAGTTACAATTCAAGTTGCTTTTTGCTTTTTTTTATAAATCAGCAGCTGCAAAGTACAGAATAAGCGTATTTATTATAACAACTCATCAATCAGGAAGCAAAAACTTTAATTTGACATAATACAAAATATATTTCTCTGTAATTGTAAAGGTACAATAATGTTATCGAGAAAATATATTTGGTATAGGAAAATGAAATTACTCACCAGGTTCTACAAATCCAGCAAGGCAGGTAAACATTCCCGGGGGAAACCTCTTCTGCCGACCTAAAAGGCAGTGGTTCCCATCTGGATGGATGACCTGCATTATCACAACAGGATCTGCAAAGTACATGAAAGGAATATATTTCAACATTTGAGGGACTTAAATGCAGTAAATACTTCCAGTCTATTCCATACCAATTCATGTAAAGACAAAAATGATATTAAAATCATAATTGTGTGCATGCCCAGAGTAAGCTGTCATGTCATTTCACTTTGGGGTTTCTCTCCATGCAAGATATCTCTTTATGTAGTTGTGCAACATACAAGCTTAGCAGAAGCAGTTTACTAACTAAGGCTTGAAACGCAGGACAGAAATTACCTGTAACCAAAACACACAACCTGCTGAGAGTATAAGCAGTACTAACCTAGCTATGCATCCAGCATATAACAATAGTCTCTGCAGCAAACTCATTCATTTTCAGCTTCTCTTCACCACAGAGGTCTGAAGAATGTATTTTTGACTAAACACCAAATAACTAGGCACTTTGGTGACAATGCAAATACTGACTAAATACTGACTACTTTCCAACTTTGACTTTGTTTACTCTTTGCTATCAGTTTCTCATATGATGTCGCACTTCGATGAATTTTCTCACTTATGGTCATTGTATCTGTCTTTTACCTTCTAACTTAATATTTTCTCCTACTGGT
Organism: Melanocharis versteri; assembly: GCA_013397845.1. Lineage (NCBI taxonomy): Eukaryota > Metazoa > Chordata > Aves > Passeriformes > Melanocharitidae > Melanocharis > Melanocharis versteri. The sequence goes on from VZTG01003991.1 coordinate 42,510, forward strand.
CTAAGCAACCCTGTCAACTCATGATCTTTTCCCCTTTTTACTGCAATCTAGTTTTAAGTAAAAAGTAAAATGTGCCCCTTTGTACTGCTGATATCTCATTTATACTGTTGGAATTCATAACTGATACTACTTGTTGAAATAAGGTTTGCACTGTCACAGCAATTCTGTATCACAGACCAGTGCAAGAAAGAGAAACCTGAACTACTTAATGCTAAACAGATCTGAGACACACATAGCTTGTGGAGAAACAAGTATGTACCTAGGACAGAATAAGCAGCTGAAATAACTAGAAATAAATTGATTTACATGCATAAAACAACAACAACAACAACAATAACAATAATAATAACAATAATAATAACAATAACAATAATAATAGTACAAACAAGCCACTTTCGAGTGAGTATTCTCACCAACTCTTGGATATGATGTGTTGTGAACTCCTTGGAGACTGGGACAATCCTCTTTCAAGCAAGTTTTCTTGTAACCTCCTTCCTCAATCTTGGTTGCACTTCCACATGTCGGGCAGAATCGGTAGCGGTTGTGCCATGCTAGAACAGATCTCGCCTGGGCTATTACTCCTTTAAAACAATACATTGAAAATGCACGAAATCAAATACTAATTCGTGTTAAGCTTTTAATAGCACAGAAAAAGCAAGTAGTGAGGTTTAATGCAAAAAAATCAAAGTAAGTGTGTGGTTTGAATCATAATCATGGCTACAAGAGAAGTTGAACAGTATGAGTTATGCAGACCTTTTTCTCTACAGCACAGGAAATGCAATAGAATGTGGTATTAAATAGCTACAGGGTAATTTACACATTCAGAAACAAATTAATCCAGATCAATATACCCTGTTTCTCACAAATGTCACTTTGTCTAGGCAAAGCACCAAAATTATATGTACCAAGTCTTTTCCAGATGACCATTTTAGGGCTACTACAGGTATTGACATAATAATGCATTGTTCCATTTAAACTTAAAGTGCAAGCCAAGCTTTCCCTTTATCCTTATCTAAAAGCAAAACTGCTACAACAGCACTCATTAACAACATTTGTTGTTAATGTCCTTACTAACACTAGCTCACTTTGGGATCCTGACTTTTCAACACTTCCTTGCCAGATGAGTATCCAACACACTGTTATAAACAACTTAGGTTCTCATTTCTTGTAATGAAAACTCAGTAATGACACATTTTTTTCTTTTATGTTTATAATGTTCATGCATGAATATTGAAATAGTACTGTTTAAAACCCATGATGATTGATAGGTTTTACACTCTAATATTGTCATTGCAGAAATTAATCCTTTGCAAATGCACACATTCTTACACACAAAATTCTTCAAAAAACCACTAACTGGCTTTTAAAATCAAAATATTTCTGAAGCAACTGAAAACACACGATTTCTTTGCAGTAGTTTGTCTTTACTTTGAATTATACTTCAGGGAATACCAAAGTGTATCTTTCTGATTACACATTCTGTACTTGCTGCATTTTATGCCTCTTACCAGCTTCTTTTTCAGGTAGCTGCAGTAGTGCTGGCATTGGTGGGTGAAGAAAGTAACAGTCCTCGTGCTTCTGTTTAAATTTTTCAGCAGAACCAGAATCTATGCTAAGAGCAAACCAAGCAACTAACCCATCTTCTTCATCTTCTTGCAGAACTCTTCCATTGCAAGCAGCCACCAGGTTCATGTCAAACTGAAGTTCAACTCCAAGAAAAATCAAGGTACATTCTTCAGTTCGGTTCATGCACTGTTTCACATCCTTGTGGTACAGCCTGCAAAGCTTTACTTCTGGTTGCTGTGAGCTCTCTCTTCCCCCACTCAAAGTAACCAAGGGACTTAGATTTGAGAAGAGGATGTATACTGTAGCTGGATGGCTTTGTTTTTTATTTAGCCACTTGGAATCTGTTCTTTTATCACTCCTTCTGTCCAGAAGTGTCATGCCAAAATAATTTTCATATTCTTTCACATAATTTGACAGAAAGCTAGGCTTCTGATCACCTTTCACATTAGCCAACAAATTAGCTATGTGTTTGTACCCCCAAAATTTAGCAATGTCCAGAGCTGTCTGCCTTGATTTATTAACGATGGATCTGTCACACCTAAAGCAAAAGAAAAGAGCTGAGGTTACCAGAGTAAATATATTTAGGAAGGGTCCTGATGCTGTATTGTACTTACTCACAGCATATATATCAGACACTATTAAGGTACAAGAGCTTCTAGACACTCTGTCTGTACTGGGGTTATCTTTAGGCAAAATACTTAGCAACATGGTAATGAAATGTAGTTATATTTCTTTTTCTGTCACCAAGGCTGTATTTCACATTTTTGTTGATCCTTTCCAGATTATCATTCACCAAAATTCATTAAGTAGTACAAAAGGAATGAATTAATTAGAATTCCACACACTGTATAATCAAAAAAAAAGGCTCAAAACCAGAGCTTTTAAAGTCAGGCTACAGGTCTGATAACCAGAATCAAAATGGAAAAGAAAAAAGAAAAAAACCCAGCCTAACAAGTATTACTTTCTAGAAGCTACTGGAAGCAACAAAAAACATTTACAATAAAATATTTTATTGAGGTTAATTGGCTTGTTCAGCCTGGAGAAAAGAAGACTGAAGAGAGACCTCACTGGGGTCTCCAACATCCTCAAGAGGGAAAGCAGAGACGCAGGTACTGATCTCTTCACTCTAGCGACCAGTGACAGGACATGAAGCCAGAATTCAAGGAGTGTTTAGACAATGCTCGCAGGCACAAGGGCACATGGTGGGATTCTTGGGATGTCCTGCGCAGCTGCAGGAGTTAATCCTTGTGAGTCTCTTCTAACTCAGGATATTTGATGATTTACTATAAAATTAGAATCAAGAATATAGCCTCTGCCTAATGACAGCAGCTGGTTCCTGTAGGGATCTTTTAGTTACCCAAATGTCTGTAAAGCGAAACAGATGAGGGAACATTGCCTTATCATACATGTTTAAATACTAAAACCAAAAAGAAACCCAAACCTGAAACAGATTGAGGTTGATTGGGAGGTCAAAATAACACAATTTAATTATTTGCTAGTCTTAAACTGGTAAGTAAAACCGGAATGTCACTGTAAACTACAAATGACATAGTAAATACTAGATTCATCAGTTTTTAAAACCAGAAGATCCCAGTAATATTAATGTTGCTGATTCACAGGTAACTGTACCACAGGCAAGACCATTTTGAGCTTTTATATTAATCTCAGTAGTTTTTGAGGGAATTTGAGTAGAGTTTAGAAAACTATTCAAAACTCAAATTACAAGTTTTTGCTGCTAAAGCAACTCCTCTCATGACCAGTCACAGGACTCAAAGGAATGGCATGCAGCTCTCTCAGAGAAGGTTTAGGTTGGCTATCAGGAAAATGTTCTTTACTCAGAGCATGGCTGGGCACTGGAACAGGCTCCCCCAAGGCAGTGCTCACAGCACCAAGCCTAACAGAGCTCAAGAAGTGTTTGGACAACACTCTCAGGCACATGGTGTGATCCTTGGAGATGGTGCTGTGCAGGACTATGAGCTGGACTTGATCCTTGTGGGTCCCTTCCAACTTAGGATATTCTACGATTCTACAATTCTGTGATAAAAAAACAACTGACTAGATTTCCAGGATTATTCTCTGTAATGTTACGAAATATTATCTTCATAAACATTAATGTTTATATAACCAGCAACTGTAACTGTCAAAATAATTATTCTAAGCATTAACTAAAAGGAGACCAATGAAGCCACAGCATCATTTCATGAACTATATTCAATTGCCTGAGAGAGCAACCATGAAAAGGACATTTAAAAGCGATAATCACTTCTTTTTAATGAAAAGCATAACTTAAAAAACTGTTAACCTATTCACCAATTGATAAATCCCCCAGCATCTCAAAAGATTCCTCAATACACAAAATCTGGCAATGAGATACTCCTCTATACACTGGAATGTACTGATTATAGTACAAACAAGTAGTTCATCTAAGGCCCCACTCTGACCCCCAGCAGAGGCCGCAAGATTTGGGAAGGACCGAAAAAAATAACAAAAATGGGTGGGATGATTACTGGAAGCTGCGGAATGCTGTGCCTGAAGTTACTCATTAACTACAGAACGAACTAAACTTGCTTGTTTCTGTAATTAGGAGTGCAGAAAGGAACAGCCTGGGCTTGATTAATGCTAAACTCAGTTGAACGACATTTGATTCTAACTGAGTTTTGAAATATTTTCCATTTGAAGTATTTGTATCCCGACTTTATTCAGGCTTGACATGCATTTTGGGGTCTCTCAAGAACAGCATTATTCGCATTTCTGAGTGTCTTGGAACACTAGAACTACAACAGATGACTTGAAAATAGGAAGTTTTTGACAAGCAATGAACATAGCTGGTTCATGGCAACTGAAGAAAACAATGCTGACATGGCCACGGAAGAAGGAGGAAGCATACTGTCCAAAACCTAAGATACAACTAAAATTTATCAATCAGTAACTTTGGAAAAGGTGAGTCTGTCATGTCGTACTGAAGAGTCAGCAAACATTTTACACTAACGAAGACTCAAGTGGATTACAAATCAAGTTTAGAGAAAAAGTTTTAAGTGGAACAATCAAATACACCCAATTATATTCAATACAGAGGTTGGAATAGGGTGCAGACTTTCTATTCTGTTCTATTCTGTGGGCATCTGTGAGAAGTGACAACATAACCTTGAATAATAAAGGAGTAACTTTAGAGATGCTCATAACTTTTACACTTTCTTAGCAAATATGAAAAGCATGATGCAACAGCAGAACACAGTTATAAACTGACACAGAATACATTTTTCTGAGTTCTAGCCCTGAAAATTCTGCCACTGTCTGGTAAATTTACTTCTGAGACAAAACTGATAGGGGCAAAAAGGGGGGTGCAAAATAGAGCTCTTGAATGGGGTCTACTAAACAGCTTACCCTTCTTGAAGAAGAAGCTGCACAACCTCGAAGTGTCCATTTCTGGCACCGTACATGAGGGCTGTCCAGCCATTCCCTGCGGCCGCATTGACCAGTGATGGGGAGCGCCTGAGCAGCATCTTCAGCCTGGCTGCGTCTCCAGCAGCAGCAAAGTCATGCAGCTGAGAAATCATGTCCTGATGCAGGTTCTTTTCAAAGTCAGTCATTGTGCCAACTAAGTTTAAAAAAAAGAAAATAAAAATGCCTGAGGGAATACCCACCACTACTAAAATGATTTAAGTAAAAGACCAAACTTTAACGCTGTACAGAAAATCAGTATTATTACCGAAAATACAGTCACAACAAATTCTTGTGATTGGTGTGATATTGTTATTCCAAACCAAATCTTCGTCCCACCCGTCTCCAAATATAGCAAAACTTCACCTTAACAATCAAAACCAGTTTTTAAGAGGCTTAAGGACCAGAAGATTTCACAATGGAAATGAAGATTCTGAGCGTGAAAAACATGTCGCGGTTTCTAAACCGAACGCACACAGCAACAGGCACAGACACAGCCACCCACCCAGCCACCCAGCCACTGCTGCCGGGACCGCTGCGCAATACAGCGACAGCTTCCATTCCCGCAGGGTCCGCTCCACTCCCTTCCCCAGGGCCGCGACCCAGCCTCTACAGCGGGGCCCCGTTACCGTGCGCGGCCTCCGCGAGCAGCCAGGCCCCGCGCTCGCTCCCGGCGCGCCCGGCAGCGCTGCGGGAGAAGCCCCGCCCCGGCGCGAGCCCGAGCGAGAAGGAGCGGGGCCGAGCGCGCCCGAAAGGGGCCGAGCCTGGCCGAGCGGGGCCGAGCGCCGTTGCCCTGCCCGGTCCTTGCGGCGGGCGCGGGGGTTGAGACGCTGCGTGTTCCCGGAGGGAATCGCCGGTCGTTCCCCGAGCGCCGCTGCCGGCCGGGCCGGGTTGCTGCATAGGGTTAAATGGCAAACAGCCATTTTGTCCGCCGGGCAGGAATCTCGGTGGTTATACGGAAGCGATCAGATTCACTTTTAGCATTCCTTCATCGCGCTAGCAGAAGGCAAGTGTCGGTGGCAACAGAATGCGGAAGTAGTTGTGAGGAAGGTGGAGCAACTGACATGACGTGGCAGGGGAGAAGAGCTGGCGGGGAAATCGGAATGATGTAATGAGCCAGAAGTGTGTCCTGCCTAATGTCAGGAAAATTCCACAATCGCCAGAGGTTTATGTCCAAAAAGGAAACAGAGGAGTCCTTCAACTTTATTCAAATAAAGGGGGAGAGTCCACCGGGGCACACGTCCTCGGGATTTTCTCTCTCGAGGTTTCAGACGGCACAGCCTCTTTTTATCCTAAACTCCTGGCCGCATGTTGCCCTCTTCCTTTCCCTGTTGCTGAGGTACGAGGAAGGTACAGCCTTCCTCAACCGCCTACCACATATGCCCCCTTGAACCTTACATTTTAGCCCAAAGTTCAGAAGTTCGTGCTTGTGCAGACCCACTTGTCTGTTTCAGGAGCCAAGCTGTCTGGGCTCTGCAACAAATCTGCTGCTTGAAGTTAGTAGAGACATTAAGGCCCATTTCAAAGATGTTAACACCAGTACCTTCACTCATCAAATTGTTTGTAAAGACATGAGCTTTCCTCTCACCAAGAAAAGCGTTGGAAAATTGAGGCTATACCAGTCCTATAGAAAGGAACATGGAACTCTTGTCATAATGCCGTTGCACCTGGAGAGTGCTAAAAAAAAAAAAAAAAAAAAAAAAAAAAAAAAAAAAAAAGGGTTTTATATGAAAAAAAAAAAAAGGTGTAGCTTTTGAAAGGTCAAAATGAAAGTTTCATACTGTGCAGGATAATCCTGCAAAACAGATTGCAGTTATTCCAATCGCCTAAAGTTGGAATGCAAAGGTTAAGCTAAATCCAGTTCTTTCATCAGTATTACATTACCGGTTTTCCCACTTGGATTTGAATTAAACATGAATAACTAACTAATACAAATCTTTGTTTTAATGTTTTATTCGAGATATTCACCATTGTATTCAAATAATAAAATGATTGGTCACCAGCTTGTTTTTAAATGTAGCTCTCAAAAGCTCCATCAAGTTTCTGTTTTAACAATAGAGCTGTAGCTCTAGATACATACATATCTATAAATATGTATGTATAGAGATATATGTATATATCTACATAACCTATTACTCAAGGGCAGTGTCATTTTTGAATGAAGAGTATTGCAGAAGTTTAGTAAGGTATGAACAAGAATAAATAATACAAGGAAGCAGGTTTTATTTCTTGCTGATTGTAGGATATACCCTCCGTGTCCTGACATCATGTCAGCAGTTCCCAATGTCCATGATTTTAAGTACTTCTGGTGGAATTTGTGCCATCTTCCAGTGCGTCCTTGCAAAAACAGCTTAGTACCCCTTGTTTAAAACACTAGTAACTACAATAAATTAAATGTGACTTTAAAATTGTAACATATCGACTTGTGTGTTTGAAAATATTTTGTTTCTACTAACAGATATAGTTACTTTGTTGGATAAAAGGTTACAAATTCTTGCAAATATGTAGATCACTGTTTAATAATCATTGAGCTGAATTTTCTGAGAGCAATTTAATGTTTCTATAGAATGGAAATATGCAATGGTAACTTGCTTTAAAAGCTGTTTTTAGCTTTGGTGTAGTCAAGAGCTAAGTAAAACTCACCGAGAATGTCAAAGTGATGCTGGACTTAGCTGTACCATGGTTCTTGAATTTTGTAGGAAATAAAGCCTGTACTGGCCAGTATTCATCTGACTTGACTGAGTCTGTTAGCTCTTCAGTAGTGGGGAGCATGGTTGTAAAGGTGTATTTGCAAGACTTCAGGAGTCTGAGGTTGTCAGTGTGAGAATGGAAATGGATGCAGCACCACTAATTTACTCTGATCCTGAAAGAGGCTCTGGTGGCTCCCTGTTGATAGTGACTAATGATAGTCTTTCCAAAATGCTTGCTGGCTGCTGTGGACAGCAGTCAGGGAGTAATATCTGAATGCCCTGATGCCCTATTAATTTTGTGCTGCAGCCTTTAGGAAAATAATTGCATGTGCTCTAAAGAATGTACCTGAGTGCCATTGGGAGCACTGCAGTGATTGGGCAAAATAAGTGTTGGAGTGCCTGCAAGAAGTGAGACAACTGTGCTTCTGTCTGGTCTGAGTTACCTTCTAAATCTATTTGAGTTAATAAACTGTGCTGAGGTGGATGTCTGAAAAAGACCCCAATAACTCTCATTTAGGTTAATAGAATTATTAAAAATAATGTAAAATCCCATTATTTTTATATTTATATTATCTAGATTCTTTAGAGTGAGTTTCTGGATTGTACCCATTTTAGTGTTGGGGCTAGGTTACACATAAGAATAATCTATTTTAATGCTTTTCAGTAAAACAGTAACAATATGACAGAAGGTTTGTTAGTTCTTCATTTGGGCTTGCACTCTTCATTCTTAACCTCTCAATTCCACCCATGTTTCATGATGGCTCTGTTTTTCGGAACTGATGTGCTGGGTAAAGTTCAAAAGATGCTCTGATTTTAAGTTCATTGGAAGTTAAAAAAGTAAGACACTGGATGCGTGAAAAGAATGTGTTGTCAAATATTTTAGTTTATGTACATTATAATTAGTGCATTATAGTAGACTATGCTTTTCGCACTTCTTAGCTTCAAAATAAAATTTTGGTGCATATGTGATTTGTCTTAAGGAGTCAAAGCTGTTATGAGGGAAGCAGAAATTAGTACTATCTGGCACTTCAGCATTCTGTAATTCTTTGGAGTTGTAAATGTTATAAATACATATAGTGTTGGCTTTTCGCAAATAATGAATGCTATGTGTATAATGTCAATCCTTATGGAAGCAGCTTTTGTTATAGAAATGTAATCACTTTTAAATGCTTTAATTACTTCTAAATGCTTTTTTTGTTCTAGCTTAAATGTAGTGGCTAATGTAACTGTGTTAAAATGTAGCTAGCTTAAAACAGTTAAACCACCTGCTTAGTTAGATAAGCATGGGTGTAACAGGCCCCTGCCCCAGGACATCTCTATCAGTAACAACCATCTGCTGGACACCGATGGACAAGGGAAGATACTGGACTCTCCGAAGAAAACTACGCATGCTCTAAAAAGGCGGACCCAAGGAGGAGCCATGCTAACGAGTTGTTGAATATGTATACTTGTCTATGAATATGCAATAGAATGATGTAATAAGAAAAGTATATAAAGAGAGTCTATCCCCATGGCAAGTGTGCTCTTGGCTCCGTGCCAAGAGTGCCCGGTGTCACCTGGACGCTGTAACCTTTTGCCCTATACCCTGTCCCTTATTGTCCTTCTATTAAACCTTTAAATTTTAACAGGAGACTGGACCTCGTTTTTAACATAAACAAAGACTTTGGACAAAATAACTAGGGTCTTTCCTAAGTGTCTCCCTGATTAGTTTCTGAGCAGTCCTCCCTGGGAAACAATTGGGCAAATGCTAAAGGGCCTGATCCAAAGCATCCATTGGTCTGAGTTTCTTGGTATTGAAGAGATGGAATTCCTTTTGGTGAGAGTTTTTACTTTCTTGTAGGAAAGAGCTGTAACAAAGCTGTATGACAGTATTTATTATGAAAAAAAAACCATTTACACGTATCAGTTAATTTCAATTAAAACCCCTAAATACTGTTTTTAATACTAACTCTGGACCTCAGCAGTCTAAAGAATAGGGAGAATAAGAGTTCTTTCAACTCAAAATTCTTTCAGTCAGCTGAACAGAAAGTTTCTTTTGGCTGTGGAATGTACTGCAATATATGCTATGTCTGATGAGAAAAGAGGCATGTAGCAGTACTAATTTGCCCAGAATGTGTTCCTGAAAAGTGAATGGTTTGTGATATTATGGTTATGAAACAAATTTTCCCCAAACAACTTATGTGAGGGTGGGAGGTGATGAGTGCTGAAACTTAATAAATGTGCCTGAATTAAATTTGTGGGGACAATATGCACAGCGTGGAGAGCTGGAAGGCAGAAGCACAAACATCAGGACTGTCAGCTGAGGCGGTATTGCTTTTCCAGCAAGTGACTTTTCAAAAGGGACCACTGCTATGAAAGGTCCCAGCTGCTTCCTCTGTGAGATTGAATGCCTGATCACTGCCTCATTTTCCCCTCCTGCACCTTGCTTAACTTGCTTAATCTTGATTAACTGGGGAAAGATGAAGGCACTAAAAATGTAGCTGTTCAATGACCTAGCCCAAAGTGCAATCCAAACAGGGAGTGTTTATAGTGTGCTGGAGTCTCCAGCACCTGAAAACCTGTGAAGGCTACAGAAAAAGAAGTAGCGTGTCTAGAGTGGGGATGAGGCAAGATTGCGCTTTGTGACAGATGAAGATTTTCTGGTTTTTCTCCAAATTATTCTTGGGTTTTCAGTTTTTTCCCTATTCTAATTTGGTTCCATTTGTTAAGCACTTGTGTATAACTGATCACTTATGAATTTGGAAGCATGGCTCCCTGAGTTCTAGACAGGTTAATTTAGTTTCTCAAATTTCTCAGGTGATGGCTGAGTTGGTATTTGAATTGTTTAATAAGGATTGATTAATAAAAGTGGTTTTAATAATCTCTCAGTGTCTGGCTTGCAAGTACTTCCTCATGATCAGTGAAGTCATATTTGCAGAAAATTTGAGTTGAAATAGCTGTTACTCTTCCTGCTCTGTAGACTCTCTGAGGCCCAGAGCTGGCATTAAAAATATCTGATAGAATTTTTTTTCAAACTGAAATTAAATGATACATGCAAATTATTTTTTGTTTTAATTATAATTATCTTCATGCAGCTTGTTTTAATATCAAAGGATGAATTCCCTTAAATTAAAGTGTATTAAAACTAGGAAAGTGTAATAAAACTAGGAAACTAGTTTTCCTTGTTTTGGAAAAAAAAAGACTTTCAGTATATGCGTGGGAAATAACGGAACCAAGACAGGGATAAAGATTTAGATTTTCAAAGTGGGTTTCCTTCTCTGGGTTAATTCTTTGTTTTGATCAGATTAACCTTCTATCTCCTGTGACCTGTGGTCCTGCTCAAGCCACCAGTGTTGCGCTTGCTCACTCACGCTAGTGCCACCCAGCATGTTTTGGAAACAAGCACTAATCCTGCCTGCAGCTGAAGAGGCCCCTTCTTGCTCTGTAACTTTTGCTGGGTTCCCCCTCCTCACTCCAGTCTCAGATGCCACAGGCCAGGGACACCTACATTCCCAGGTTTACTCCTGTGACTGGCACCACATTCCATTCACACACAGGCACATACAGGTCCCCCCAGGTACCTGGCACTGAGTTTTTGCAGTATGCACATGCACAGGACAGTGCAAGCAATTATCCAGAGAGGAAAAGTAATATAATATTTAATAAGAAAATGCAAGAAGATAACACAGACTGTGGCTGTCAGGCACAGGACTAAGCCAGATGAATGTACTGACTGGCCCTGTTTTACAGACAACTGGACCCCTTTGTATCCTTTTTGTCTATCTTATTGCTGTTCCTCCTTGCTTTTCCTTCCCCTGCTTGCTCCTCCACAGCTCTATTGATTCCCTCACTCTGCATGGTTCAGGGCCCCTGGCTATGCAGAATGACCAGAAGACCCCTGGGTTTGCAGAATGACCAGCTGCAAACTCCAGGTGAGTGTTCCTCAAAGTGGTGGCTGTAGTTGCTTGACAGCTCAGCAACTACTGTGACTGGCAAGGTTAGCTTACTGTAACTGTCAACATGTTTGCTTTGTCAGGTGTGTGTCAGTATATTTTGCTTCCTGGCTTACCACTGTTCCTTTGGTTTGCCAACTGACCAAGTTGCCAACCAAGATAACCTTTCTGGAATAAACATTCCTGTGCTCTCACATCTCCTCATCAATTCGTGTGGCTGCCACACCTGGTTGTTATCACCACCTCCCTTACAATTTGGTGGTCAGGTTTGTGTCCCTGTATGTTCCTGTGTGTGACTTCCTCCTTTTCTCATTTGCTGCACTGAAAAAGGTCTTTGACCAGATAACCTTAAAAATACTGGCACTCATTTCCACATACCCTTACTGTAGCCATGGTGGAACATTTTGTATCTGCCAGCTTAAACTCTTTGCTCATCTCCTGGATCTGCTCATGTCTGCAGTCTTGATTCCTATGGCAGATTTCATGCTCATTTCACTGCTTTCTCTTTCTCACTGTTCATCATGGTACACAACTTCCATAATTTTGTCCCACCCAATCACAGTTATGTCTTCAATATAGGTACTCCAATTGCTACATCCTGGCTGCTGTCATTCAATTGTCATTTCCTATTCTTCTACTTTTCTCAAGATAGTTTGGCATGCTTTTAGGCTCGTGTTTACTCAATTTTTAAAGTCCAAGATGTCTATGACTTCTTTGGCAGTGATTAAAACATATCTCATGGTATTAAAGATTACAAGACTTCTTCCTTAGACCTGCTTTCAATACTTTGCAGAATACTTTGGAGGTGGTATTCATAGTTATTAACAGTCAATGATCTTTTCTAAAAAGGGTTTTAAAAAAATAGGTTTTTTCCAAAATCATTAATTTCTAGCACCTGCAGCATTCTTTAGCTAGGAGCTCCACAGCTCAATTGCAAGTTGTTTGGAAAAAACCACAGTTTTTTTACTGGTATTGTTTTTGCTTTGAACCTGCCATCTAGTGTGCTCTTTTGATTCTTACTGTATTGGGATGGAATGAGCAGTCATTTCTCACCTATTTCATGTAGTACAACTCTTTCATATTCTCCTCTGCCTTTTCTCCAAAAGAAACAGTTGAACCTAATTATTGCTATCACCATATGACTGCTTATTGTACTGTTTTCATAACAGATGTAAATTATATTCCCTTACTGTCTTAACATTGCAAATGTCCTTGTTCTATCAGCCCAGTCCCTCTGCTATCTATCTACGCTTCCTTGTTAGTATAGGGGCAGTCATATAACTAAGGGATCCTTTATAGTCAGCATAGTGGGAAGAAGAAAGGATTCCCATAAAAAGTATGGGGTCGGTTGACTTTGCCTGGATGCCAGATGCCCACCAAACTCTATCTGTCACTCTCCTCATCAGCTGGACAGAGGAGACAATACACAGTGAAAGGCTTCATGGGATGAGATAAAGACAGGTACAGATAACTCACTGGTTACTGTCATGGGTAAAACAGACTTAGGAAAATTAATTTAATTCATTACTGTCCTGGGTTTAAGCACTAGTTGAACATTAGTGCACCCACTAAAATAATCTATTCAATTTTTGCTGTGAGATATGGATTAGGAGAAGGCAAAGAAGGCTCAAAACTTTAAAGAGTAAAAAGAAAACTTTATTTACAGAACTAAAAGGAAAATAGTAAGAATCAGAATAAACCTTCAGAACACTTCTCCTCCCCCCACTTCCCATCTTTCCTTCCCCACTGACAACAAAAAGAGACTAAACCTGGACTCCCTCTGTCAGTTTACCATTTCTAAAATAGTTTTTTTTCTAGTTCATTCAGAGAAAGAAAATTCTCTCTTGCCATGCTCTGGAGACTTCTCCACAAGAAGCAGTTGTCTCGTAGATTTAATGTCACAGCAAAGCAGCACCCGGGTGGAAATCTGCTTGTACTGTGAAGGTCCCTCCCACATTTGGCAGTCTTCCCACAACTACCTCTGTGGGTCACTGACCCATGGGGTACGCTTTTAAGGATGAGCTGTTCAGAAGCAAAGGTTCTCTTCATTATCTCTGAGATCATCTTCATTTCTGAGAAAATTCCCCTCTTTCCCTGGGGCATGTTGCTGTGACCGGCAGTAAGGAGAGCAGAACCCACACCAAGCCGTAGAAAGCAAAAGTGTGACAGACTTTATTTTGATTCTAACTTTTATACAGAGATATATACATAATAGTGATTGGACAGTGTCATCCCACCCCTCAGGGGGATTGGCTGAAGCCTTACAGCTTCAGTTAGCAAAACATAAGATTAGAAAGAGAGTAAAAATGTCCCAGTTTTTCTTGTTTTCCTACAGAGTTCATGAGAAGGAGAAAATTCTTAGGACTGCACGTCCACAGGGGCAAGGGTTTTTCCTCACTTTATCCCTCTCTGTTCAAGCTTCTTATTGGATCACAGTCACTTCAACTTCTGCTGGCTTTAGCACAGGTGCCTTTTCTCGTGCCTGCAGTTCGAACACTTCATCCCCCCACGTCTTTCATGAGTTACAGGGATAACAGTCTGATTGTTCATGTTTTCATCATGGCTTCCAAAAGAATTTCAGTCCCGAGACTTTGGGACATCTCTTCATTCTCCTCCTTCTGGGCTTCAGTTCTACTTTCTTCAACGACATTGGAGTCTGCATGTTGTTCTTTTTAAGTGTCTTCACCCTTCTCCCCTCTCTTATTCGCCAGAGGATTAGTATCTGTAGGTTTTATCTGTGCACGGAAAGAGTTAATATCTCTCTGGGCTCCGGCAGATGGTCAGGTGATCCGGTGCCGGGCAGCGGTGGGACAATCGAAGTGCAGGATTTCAGGCCGGCGGGACAATCGAAGTGCAGGACTCCAGGCCGCGTTGGAGAAGGCGGCCAGGATCGCAGCAGCCAGGTTAAGACTCAGCGGCGGCACGCCGCGGGCCGATGGCTTTCCCTTTTCCTGCCCAGCAGCTGCGGGCGGAACTCCACAGCGGCAGGATTCCAGCCGCACCGCGCCCCGCCCGGGCCGGCTCAGCTCTGCGGCACAGCCCGCCCGGCCCGAGCTGCTCTCGCTGGCCGGGCTGCAGCTGTAACTCGGCGGCGGCAAGATCTCAGCCGAGCCGCACCGCGGGCTGACCGGGCCGGGGCTGGGCCACCCTGGCCGAGCCGCGCGGACTCCCCAGCTACCTGTTCAAAAGCCGGAAGTAAAAGAGACTTTTTCGCGGCTTTCTCAGTTTTTAATATGGGATTTGGAGGCATGTCCAACTTCTGTAATTGGTTCATGGTCAAGCCATGACAATTACCAATCTAACTAGAGTAGCAATAAGAGATGTCTATTACTCTAATATTAGAGTATAATCTACTATAGTAGATAATGAGAAGTAAACCCAAATCTTAAAAATTGCTTTCTTCCATCCCTCCCTCCCTCCCTCCTTAATTTCTTAACTTTATTCCTGACTCTCTACTCATCTCTCTAGAAGTGCAAGTGAGACAGGGATGGGAGTTATGGTCTCTGCTGCTGCATCTTCGTCAGGGGAGGAACTCTTTCTCCTGCTCCATGCACTTTTCCAATATGAGTTCTTCCCACAGGTTGCAGTTATTCATGGACTGCTCCAGCATGAGTCCCTTCCACCGTCTGCAGTCCTTCAGGAATGCAGTGCTCCAGCCTGGGTCCCCTGTGGGGTCACAAGTCCTGCCCACAAACCTGCTCCAGCCTGGGGGCACCTGTCTCCATGGAGCCAGAAGTCCTGCTAGGATCCTTTTCTAGCACAGTCTTCCTGCAAGGTCACAGCCTCATTCAGACATCCACCTGCTCCAGCAGAGGGTCCTCCTTTGGCTGCAGGTGGATCTGTGCTCCACCATGGCCCACCATGGGCTGCAGGGGAACAGCTGCCTCACCATGGGCTGCACCTTGGGCTGCAGATGGAATCCAACTTCAGTGCCTGGAGCATCTTCTACCCCTCCTTCTCCACCAACCTTGGTATCTGCAAAACTGATTCTCTCGCATATGCTCACTCCTCTCTCTGGCTGCAATTGCTTTGGTGCAGTAACTTTTTCACCTTCTTAAATCAGTTATCCCAGAGGTACTACCGCTGTCACTGACAGGCTCAGCCTTGGCCAGTGGTGGGTCTGTCTTGGAGCTGGCTGGCACTAGCTCTGTTGGAGAGTTTCTTACAGAAACTACTACTTACAGGCTACTTTCTTATAGAAACCATCCCTGTAGCCCCCCCCGCTATGAAAACCTTGCTATGGAAATCCAGTGCAGAGCAAAAACAAGTCCCCAGTTTGAATCTTCACATCTGCCCCAAAAGTTTTTCAGTGCTTTTTATCCCACAGTCTGCTCTCTTCATTTTAACACTTTAGCGATTAATGTTTTTCCTGGAATTCAACCTTCAAGACCAGGCACTAGAAAGGAACATTTTTCTTCCAACACAATATTCTGAGCAGCAGTATAAGGCAACCATCATGATAGCGTGGCTTACTTACTACCCCTGAAATTTAGTAGTAGATTTAGGATGGTGTTATATGCTTAAACAGAAAAACATATAATTCAATAAATTTAGAAACTCCCCCGCAAACATACATCTCATCTTTTTCTTTATCTCTTTCTCTCTCTCTCTATAAACTTACAAAACTGAAGTATGTACATGTGACAAGTTTGAATTTCAAAAATAAAATTATTCTTTCATCTGTCTGCACTTTTGTCTATACAGAAACCTAGGCTAGTTCTAAAGAGAGTTGCAAAGGAAATATAGTAATCTGTATTTCATTGTTTAATAGCCCCCTCTGATTAAATTCACCAAAGTCTATTGATACCGTAAAGCTGAAGGCCTAACTTAAATAATATAATCCCACAACAATTTACTGGGTCTACTTTATAAAGAATAGAACTTATTTCTTTAACATCTCCTGAATTTCTGTGCTAGATTTGTTGGCTTAAAAAATAAACAACATGATTTTAATAAATTTTAAATTAGATTATTTACTCTTTAATTTTTTATTATGTGAAAACATCTTAAGAAACATATACAGAATCCTAAAGAAACACTTCCAAAAAGCAGGCAGGAAGTCTTGCTTCTTTAGTGTAATTTTTCTGTGTGTTTAAGAAAGCACGAGAAAAAGACAATTATGCATCGGCTGCCAACAGAAACTGAAAAAATGGGTGGTGTTTAAAATGGTTTAAAAAAATCAATGTTGATTATATATCTTTCTTATTGACAAGGTGAAAGTACCTGTATAAATTCAGTGGTTTAAAACTATTGAGCAAGAAACAAAATTAAGATGAACAGCAGGTGGCAGTGCTATCAAGAGCAGCGGTTCTGATGTGCATTATCGGCTAGTGTTTGTATACTGTCAGCTCTTCCGCGAGAGGTTAAGTTAAAAAAGTAGCTATGCCTTGTGCTTTTGGGGTAAACAATAATGAAATATTAGCCAAATTGAAACAAACCTCTTGTTTCAAGTGGTTTTTCCTGCTGCAAATGTGAAGTTACTTTCATAAGAAAGGTTATATTTTGTTCTATAAAATGACAAGCTTATTCTGTGCTTCCTTCTAGATGGAATTGTGAGTGATTACGTACAGTTTATATAGGAATAAATACAGAAAATCAACAAAACCAAATCTGATAAAATAAGTGTGGTTTTAAAATTTCAAACATGCAAACATCTCAGTCCGTAATTCTACTGCCTTTATTACTGACTTTTTATATCTTTGCTAATACAATGCTCTTTGTCAAAGCTGATGGATCTGTTGATATTTTAGAGAGCATTTTAAAAAACATTACTGAAACAGTTTATCTTAAAGACTGTATTTTAGCATCCTCTCATATAATTGTGCTAAATTACATTTATACATTTCATTACAGAACAAATTGCTAAGCTTATTAATTTTTTACTTAATTGATCCTTGGTGCTATTCATGACAGCTTAACCTTCTGCCAATGGTTAGCATCTTGCAAGGAGCCACACAGCTAGAGATTACATCACTGAGGTTCAGTGTGCTTGTGCTTCTTCTATTGGTTAGCTTAAAAATCATTCCAGCAGTAGAGAGTGCCAGAATCTCACCTGCAGAGAGCATGAGACCAGTTACTACTGATGATTATCCCCACGGACACTTGTCAAGCATTGTTGTGAGATTCCTCCACAAGTCTCCTTAATGTTGGTGGAGAGCACCCACTGTGCTTCTTAAAAAAGAAATAGTTAAAAAAAAATCAAAGGTAATCTAAATGGATGTTAGAATGTTATCTTTAGGACTTAGAGGCCATTTTATGAGATCGGTGCAGTCTATGGATGGTAACATAGAAATTTTTGTGTGTAGTATCATTATAAAAAGTGATGTGGGTTATGTTGCTTCTGATATGTCTAATCACAACTTCCCAACGCTTTCAACTGTAGGGATCACGACCTGCCTTAATTACAACTTAACCTATTAAGAGGAATAAAGTTGAAGAAATTCGGAAGAGAGGTAAAACAAAAACATTGTGTCTAAAATGTGTTCTGTCAGGGTTTTCATAGGGTGTCAGCTGATCCTTAATATTCTACTTTGAATTCAAATTGTCAAAGTTTTCAGTAGATTATAGATTAATATGGTTAGCACTAGGAGTTTAAGGGGCTCTAGCGGTTGCATCATTTAGGGAAGAAGAAAAAAGGATTTAATGAAGTGTGTTATAGATGATCAGTTTTTCAGTAAAGCTTTACCCACAGGAATATAGGGCTTTATCAACTCTGGTTTTAGTAATCTAGGTGTTAAAGCATAGCTCTTTTCAAATCACTGCAAAGAATTGATTTGTGCACATTTCAGGCAAGGCTGCCTTCTTTGGATTTTTGGTATTGAATTTGCACTACAGTTAAACATTTTTTTCCATATAATTAAATCTATATTGGCTGCTTCTCTGAGTTGAAACTGCATTTAGTATTCAGAAATATAAGTTAAAAGTACAAAAATGCTTATCTTTTTTAATACAAACATACTGAGATACTCTTTTCTTGCATGAAATATAGCGAGAAGGCAGGGTGCTCTGTGTTTTGATTTAAGCTGTTTCAGTTGTTTTGACTAAGTATCTGAAGAAAAATTGATGTTGTCTTTTAAGGAATTTCAATGTTTTCACAGAAATACTAAATTTATTTTACCAATTTCTTTAGTGTGTTCTTCACCAGGTGGAGAGTGCACCTATACTGCCTGCTAGGTATTCCTGAGCTTTTAAAATAGCATACTCTTTAGGAAACTCTTAACTGTAGCAGTAAAGCCCACCTGAGAGCTAGATTAAACTGCCTGGTTATGAGCAAGGCTTCAGTTAGACTGCTAGTGCCTGAACTAGCTGATGGAGAATGGTAGTGTGACTCATCAATAGGGCACGTGTCATAGTGCTATGCTATGCATATTGCAATATGTATTTGAAGTGTTGTTTGGAATCTATGGAAGATTTTAATGTTAGTACGTATTTTTGTCAAAGGACAGCAACATTTAGTATATATGAATCAATGAGGGGAAAAAACCCAATTAATCATGTGATTTTGTCTGAGTGCTGACAAGTTAGGGAAGATGTTACAAGCATGAATAATTGGTCTGAAGAACCTCGGTCACTAGAGGGTTCTGATGAGACATGAGAGAGTACAAACCAGCAGATCACTCAGATTTCTGAAGAGCTTAAAACAAACAAAAATATCATCTAAGAGAAAAGGATTTTGTGTTTAAACAAATAAATTTTTCATTGTACATGTTAGTTCAATTTTATAACAAAATATGTAGTTTGCAATACAGAAGCTAGGGAGTGTATATTTGTGTATGTGTAAGGTAGTGACACCAAGAACATGTGTGTATGCACAATACAGAAAAAGTGATCTTTTTCTCATCCTACAAAGTAAGCAAAATAGGCTGAAAGACAGCAAAGAAATGTGTGTGGGTTTTGTCTCTTTATATACACATAAGTATGATATGCATTTGTTCTGGGTACATATATTACTTCTAAATTTGCCGCCTGAATTTTGAAGTCACTATCTCAAATAGGTACAGAACCTGTGCAGTATCTGATTTTGATTGTGATTTCCTCTTTCTTTGCAAATCCCAAATTTGTTTTGTTTTTGAAAGGTCAGTTTAGGTGATTTGTTTAATTGAAATTGGACAGTATTTGCCAGGGAAAGCTCTTCCTTATCATTAAAACGGAGAGCCAAAAGATGGAGAGGAAAATTATCTGGATAAAATCAAGTTAATATACCCTATGAATATTCACATAATCTCCAGTTAGACTTAAAAAGCATGAAGCATGAAGATATTTAATCAGGTATTTGCACTGATTACAAGAAGACTGTGGAAGAAGTTCCAAAGGTGAGGTGTTTGGTAAAAAAACCTGAAGAAAACTACAGTAAAAAAATGCTGTAAGCATTAATCACTAAATTTTTACAAAACATGTTTATTTTATGGCAAAGAAGACGCTTCAGATGGATAATAGACATTGGAACTAGAAAACTAGGTATGAAGGACAGAAATTTTGCTCATGAGCCTAAGAGCTTATATACTAAAGTTTTCTCATATGTACAAGTTTAGTAATGCTGTAACTCACATAAAAGAGGAGATACTGCAGCTTATCTTTATGACCATAATATGTACAATTAAAACTGGTAATTTTCAGGTACATAAAGTCATTACACTATAATATTGAAACAATGGCTTTAATAGTGTTAATACATGCAGTGTTTGCTAAAGCATTTTTTGAACCATATGCTACAAGGCCAATTAATTCTGTCCTTGTCACCAAAATCTTGCTCATTTTTATTTAACACTATTCAATATAGCATGTCTGTTTAACAGAGGTCTATCTGTGAATTAGTAAGGACTTTTAAGAAAAAATGTTACTTACAGAAGGCCAGGATTGGGCCTCTTTATGTAGATTCTATATAAGTGCTTGAGTCAGAATACATTCGTTTTAATGGTTATCCTTTTTAATTATTATAAAGACAATGTTTTAATCAATTATTATGGGAAAACAGATTTATTCAAAACAAAGAATGTAGTTAATTCTATTTTTGGAAACAGTTCAAGTGCTGCTTGCTGCTGAATGAATTACAACTGCATGCAGTTCATGGTAGAGATTGTCTGAAAAACTGGTAATAGCATGAAAAAGACACCCTTGTTTTGTGCAAGTCAGCAAAATCTTTTTTTATGGGAGATGCCCCAAGCATGCATCTCTCTGTCAACTCATTTTAAGTACATAGACCTCTAAAACTAGGCCTTTATGTACTGTTAGTGTAAATCAACATCATAACATGGCTACATGCAGTGTTTAGTAGAAATTAATTGGATATTAGCTTCTCTATGTTTTGGTGTGATGGTTTATAGAAGTTACAAGAATTCTACCATCTCAGAGAGCATCTGTCTGACAAAGGGACTCTGCAGACCAGCTGCTCCTTTTCTGTGTATATCCATTGTAGGTATCCTTTAACCTTCTGTAAGACATCAACTAGTCTCTGGGGCTTAGGGTAAGCATGTATTTGCTCTGAATACTTTCATCTGTTTAGGATCACTAAGTTGAATTTTGCTTTCATTGGCATTATCTCATCCAGAATCTTGAATTTGCTTACAAATATTTTTTTAGGATATATTCATTGTTTGTTTGTTTCCCTCTTTTTACGGTTAGGATTAGTCCTTGGCTGGTGAGTTTAGGGTTTTTTTGCATCTTTTCTCTAACTTCTGAACTTCCTGGTTATCATTATTTTGTGTTCTAGTCACACCAGAAAATCCAGACAAAATAATATTCAGTATTGTGCAAACTACACTAAAATTGTGCTAAACTAGGGGTCATTGCAGTGTGTCTGTAGCAGCTAGACAGGGCTTAGATTCCAGCTGTTCAAGAGAGGCATTTATTGATTATGGGTAAGTAAGTATCTTGTTAATGTAGGGATGGCATGAGTGACCTTGATTATGACAGAATTACCATGAAAATTTATACAACCTGCACAGTTGTTGCATTGTGACAATCCATTTAAAATTCATATAAATAAGTTCAGCTGTTGTGTGTCATGAAATAAAAGCTGAAATCCGTGAGAAAATAGGGAAAAGTACATTTAATAAAAGGTCTGTCTTGCATTGACAGTAAAGCCGAGAAAGGGTTTGAATATTGAAAAATATGGGTGGTTTGTTGGGGAGTTTTTGCCACTAGAGGGTACACAATGCACAGGAACAGCTAAAAGCTGTGCAAAATCCTTCACTACTTGAACCAGAGCCCAGAAAAACATGCCTGAGGAACCTTCTATGTTTAGCATTTCAGGGACCATTCAAAGGTTCCCAGAGCATTTCTGCAAATATCTGAGTCTGCAAGTGTCTGTGCTTTGGGTGGAATGATTGCTTTCTTTACTTACGTCCTCTGAAGAACAAATTGTCACTGTTTATTATTGCAAACCTAAAATATGCTTAAAACTCTTTTTAAGAGCACTAGAAGAAAATAAGAATTAAATTTACTATAATAATTTTAAATATTATTGCCTTTTTTACTCTAAACTCTGTGAGCATTTACATGGAATATGACTAATCACTGAATGATTGGAGTTTACCTCTAAAGTTTCCATAAGAATCTAAATTTTACCTAGATATTGGAGCTCAGGTATTGTGTATCTGCAGCAAGTATTGGTCAAGTGAAAAAATGTAAGAGCAATAGCAGGTGATGCACCATAATGGTGGACCATAAAATGGTGGACCTTTTTTTCTTTCTTTAAATTACTGTGTAGTTTCAATTATTGAGTGTAGTTATTCTGATCTCTAGGGTGTGATCCTCATTCCTGCTTTGTGTCCAACTACATATTATGTGGTTTTGCCCTTTCAATGTTGTTGCTCTTCTGAACTTAATTTGGGGTGCCAGAACAACATTAAATAAGAAATTAGGACCAAAGTTGTCTAAAATACTAAGATTCTTCATCTTTACACTGGCTGATATGAGGCATTCCAGGCAGACTTTAATACTTGATTTTCTGTTTTTCAGCTAATTAGTGGGTCTCTGGTGGAAGCAAGACATATGCCCAGAACCAGGTGGAAGGTATACGAAAGGTATAGCTACATGGAGTGCTCGTTTTCTTACGGTATTCTTCAGAGACCAATATCTTTGGTCTGGGGACATCAGCTGTAGAGGATCTCATACATCAGAACAACAGTATGAGGGCTGGTAGCAATAACTAGCTGGGGACTGAGATAATTTCTGTGCACTCTCTTTTTCAGTGTTGTCAGGGAGGATAATTGTGAGGGGACTGTGGTCAGATGGGTCGTGCACACACAGGTTGTATTTCTTTCTTCTCTTTTACTGTATCAGTCCAAGGACAGGTCCATTTTCTCCCTGTGTCTTGGCAGCTGTGCCTTCCTGGAGCCAGCTATCAGGGCTGCCTTCTGGCAGCATCTTTTGTAGAAAGAAGGAAGCACAATTTGGAAAAAAAAAAAGAAGAAAAGAAAAAAAGGACTATGCTGACTAAACTGGGTTATACAGTCTGATTATTTCAGTGAAGATTATTCCCCTCCCTCCCACTCCATCCTCTGTGTAGCTAAATTCCAGGCCACCTGCTACTATGAATATTTCTACTGTTAAACTTCACAGAGATCTCTGAGCAGCAGAGTTAAGTGGTCATGGAATTGGTCCATGTCCTTACGACTCTGTTTAAAGGCTTACAGTACCTAACACATCTTTATGCAGTGTGTAAATTCTGAGCTAAAACACCTCTTCCAGGGCTAAAAGAGCAATTAATTCCATAGAGCACTGGTTCTGCAATCATTCTTTGTAGACTGCCAACTCCTATTAACTGGTGCCACATGTGTGTTTCTTGATATGGAATAGAGCACTGAGCAGACTATGTTTGGTTCATATAAAACTTTAGGACATAATTTCATATGGCTTTCATCACTATCATCTTATGATGCGTTTTAATTTATCTTATGGAGTTGAAAGGCTCTCTGTGCCCTTACCAATAATCTTCAATTATTCAGGACACTTGTTTCAGGTTTTTTGAAATACTTTGTAAACAGCTGTAAGTACCCACTACAGCTCTGGAAGAAAAAAAATCAAAACAATATTAAGTGCATTAAAATGCTACATTAAACTGCTAATGATGTGCACCATTCTATCATGACAACAAAGCAAACATTGGGAAGAAGTAGACACAAAGAAGATGGAAGCAGGAGACATTTTCAGCATGTTAGAAAAAATTATTGAAGAAGATTCAAGAGATTTCTTCACTTCTATGCTTTCCTTCCTGTTTGGAGGGTAGAGGGAGAAAGTACTTTTGTTCCATTCTAAATAGAGGCAGAGCCGGTCCTTTTGCAGATTTTCTGGGTTTTTTTTAATGTCAAGATTTGCATTGAAGTGTTTTAGGAGGCACAAAGTAGCAGGAAAACAGAAAAGAAGTTGCCAAGAAAAAAAAGGTTTAGGAGAAAGAAGAGGGCTGCAGTAAACCCCCTTTCATCTACATACATGTACATTCACTTTTTTTCCCCATTCCATCTTCCTTCTGCTCCCAACAGCATCACACTGTTTGTCTTTTGCTTAGTTCTCCCATGATTCACGATCGCCCAGTACACTGTTTTTCAGGATCTTAGTACGTGGCTTGCACACTGACAGAGCTTTAGAAAATTGTCCCAGGAGCTGAGTCAGAACTGTGAACTAGAGAGGTCATTCTTCTGATCTTGATGTTGTGTGGCTGTTGGAGCTGAAAGAGGAGAAGGGAGAGTTCTTTCAGGGAATGAACTGTGCTGTGATTATGGAGCTGATTAAGCTTTAGTGACCTCTCAGCTGTCTTTCTAAGGAGCCATGGCCTGGCATTCCTAAGTAGTCTGGGGTCTAAATGGCATACAATTCTCAAAATCTGAAAAGCTATAGTAAGTAAAATATATAAATTATACATGGTAAGCTATACAATTGTGTACCATCTATTCTATGCAGTTTGTCAATAACTTCTAAATCAGAGAGTCAAAAAAGGAAGAGTCTGAAGACAGAATGAAAGGAGGGGTGTGTATGGCTTTGTATATCGTGTTGTCCATCAACACCATTGAGAGGCTGTTTTATATAAGAGTGGATCAAAATGCAGCATGAGCGAAGGTGTAATACACCTTTTTCCTGTGTTTTGCCTCTCAGAAAGCTACTGTGCCCTTCAGAAAGCATACCCCATAGTTTAGCCAAAGGTTTCTGTGTGTACAAAATATACATGTACCTTTTTCTCCTCTTTGTAAGAAAAGATTAGATGCTTCAGGAGATTTGTGCCCAGTCTAGGCATGGAACAAAATTGAAAGTAGTTGTAAACTAGATCTGAGGCCTTCAGGGTAGCCTTTAAAATGGCCAGTGCCTGTTTCATGGATGCAGTGATGCTGCAAGGATAACTGAGAATTATAAACTGTGATTCTAGATTTATAGGAAATATCATGGTTTTGATATACTGGGAACAGTTTGGCAGACTGTTTTTGCTTTTTTCACAGAAATGCGATGGCCTTTTGACCATACTTCTTGAGACATTTGGGGTTTTTACTCAGTGCAGATCAGGATGTTTCAAGAATGTCATCTATTGCATTCCTGTATTTTGCAAATGTAGTTGATTCTATAATTAGCTGTGCCAAATGTATGCTTAGTGAACCTGGTTTTTTGAAGTGCTTGCCAGAAGCATGTGATTTATCATGTCTTTTATAAACACACAGATATTTCCATGTGCTAGCAATTTAAGCTAGCATGTGCAAGTTCATGGTGTAACAGTTAAATTACTAGTGTGATAATTGTACTAAGGGGTCACAGAATGTAATAATAACAAACTCTATGGCTAATTAATTTTGCTACCATGAAAAGAACATCTGGCCAAACATGTATAGTCTAGATTAAATCCAAATTTTTACTTTTTAAAGTCTATGCCTTCTGCAGAGAACCACGTGTTTCCTGACCCCTTCTAGATAAACATGTCTTCTCTGAAGTCATTTAATGTCTGACTTTGTAAGATCCCAAACAGTCTACTACTGGCTAATAGAAACTGCTGAGCACAGAGTAGAAAAAGACCCAAAATATTATTCTATTGAGACCTTTCAGTCAGCTATTGTATTTCACATCAGAGGGTAAGGCATTTTGCTGGTGGCTGAAGTGAAACTGTTACAACCTTTGTCAAGTTATGGCAATGTTGTTAGAATTAATTACATGACAGTTTTTAACTTTTTGAGATCCTTAGGTTAGATGCTGTAGAAGTGAAATAATTGCTTTCTGCTTGAAAGTAATTTTGGTCATAGTAAATGAATAAAAGATTATGGTGAATCATTATGCAGCAAATCCATAAAATCATGACTGAAATAGAGGAAGATAAGGTAAGGTAAGATAAGAAATAATTTAAGATTGTGACAATTATTCTCAAGATGAAATATTGTAGGTCCTTGACATGACAACACAGTTAAAAGTTTACGTAGGAAAAAAAGTGTCCTCCTCATAATTTTTGCTGAAAACACCTGCTATCAATTTTATTTGAGAATGTAAATATTGCAAAGTTTGTTAAAACTGGATTGTTCCTGTGACTGCTAATGTTATTTTTATTAAGAATGCATATGTCAGAGCATGTAAATTGCATTATGATTATTGAGAAGAGGCAGATGAATATTTTTTACTTGTACCGCCTTCACAAAACCTGCTTTTGCCTTAAAAAAATCATTGCCCACTTGTTACAGGACAATTTAGTGTAATGTTATTATAAACAATTTAAATGAGCTCTGTGTTAATAGTGGAATCTGTAATAGAGCCAATCTTTCTTCATGCCTACTCTGTCATGCTTTCTAGACAGAGACTGCCTTTTGCAAGCACAGTCTTCATAGCCTCACTGAAAATACTAATTGCAGTCTCCTCTGTAGTGTGAGATTGGAGTTAGGCACATGAGAACAGGCTTTACTGTTCAGACTTGCCTCCAGAAAGGAAAGCTGCTTGTAACCACTCATATTTTCTCTTTTCAGAAGACAAGCCTGTAAAATTCCCATGCTGTGACTGTGACACTCACTCCTCACGCCTCACCTCCTAATTCTCTGACACACAGATTGACTGGCACACATTCCCAGCACAGCTCCACAATGTGTCTCTGGCTCCCGACTATTTCTGAGGAGAACACTACCAGGTTATTGCACAGCAGCCAGCCTGTATCTTTTGGAGAGAAATCCAGGCTCAGAGAAGGTTGACTGAGGGTACATTACTGAGGCACTGGGCTGGCAGTGTGGTTGCTGTCCATCAGTTGTCCTGTCTAGCATGAAGGCATACCCATCATGTAACTGCACGTATATTCATACCTGTCCTGTGGTGTAGAACATCACAGGCCTTTCCTGCAGCTTTCCTACCTGGTCAAATAATGGCATTCTAGTACATCAGCATTCAGATTAAGTTGGAAAGCTTTGTCAAGCAGGGAGTAAAACTCAAAAAGACAGTAAGTGTTGAAAGAGCTCTAAAATATACTTTGTAGTTTTTTACTCTTTGGAACAAAAAGTGTGCCAAATTGTTGTCAGGCGTAAATGGGAATAATTTGTGAGTACAAAGAAATGCAAGCAAGTTTGTTGACTCATTGCAGTTGTGAGACAAGCAATAATTTAGTTAGATTGTAACAAAAATAAAATGTCCTGTCACGTTGGCTCCCACTTCTCCCCTGGCAAATTCATCAGCTGATTAGTCAAAAGAGATAAATAATTCCTTTATATTTGCGTTTCTTTTTGCCAAGTGATATGGACTTTTACTTCACACGTACGAAAAAATGAAACTGACAAATAATGAAATCACTGAGCATACTTAACCATAAAAAGAATCTTTTAAAACCAGAATGTAAAGGTGTGTTCTGCATACAAAAGAATCTGGATTTCCTGTCAGAGTAACAGAATGGAGGTGGTCCAAACACAGTTGGTTGGTTCCTTCTCATTTCTGAGGGCCTTGAGGCAGGTTTATGCTCTTTGATACAAATGAACAAAATACAATTTTTTTTGTCTTTAGGTAGTTTTTCCTGTGCATATTTTTGTCTATAAAGGCCTATTTCTATCCAGGAGAAGTAGGCAGAGAGGTGTATGTTTGCTTTGATACACACACTCATTGTTTCTTGCAGGGTGGTTGATGCGACAGTATCCTCCAGGAGCAAAGGCAGAATGCAGAACATCTGTAGAATAATGTTTTTTAAACATTCTAGAGTGCAACTGATCTGATACTGTACATCTAATTATTTAATCTAAAGAGAATTTTATGTCTATAATCTCTCTCCTCCCTTTCTGATGGGAGTTACAAAAGAAAGACTGGGAATTGAAAACGAAATTAAGTGCCTCGTACTCACAGACCCTTTCTTAATCATAATTTTTATTATATATTAGCCAAGTATTTAAACACATCTTCAGTCCAAGCAATTTCCAAATGGTAGAAAGGCTACCCTAAAGCTACTAAGTGGTTATTACCATTATAGTAGAGTCATTCAGGCAATCCTATTTAATTTTATTTATTTTGTTTTCTGTTATACTTTCAGATACATTTCAGACATATGATCCTTTTTGTTCGGAGTCTAATCCATACTTCATTAAATCTGATCAACTTGCATTTGAATAGTTCTGGACATTTTTTGCATTGATGTATGTCAGTGGGATGTAAGAAAGAGGACTTAAAAAACCTCTTTGGGTCATTAAGTATAGACCTTTACTGTCACATCTGAGCACATCTTAGAATCCTGTTCATCAGCTTATCAAACTGTGATTTAAACCCAAACTTATTTATTCTCCTGCACCTACAGAATCTAAATTTGACTCTTCTGAATGTCAGAGATTACGAACTGGATAATCTGTCCTTTTATCTCATGCGAAACTAGTGCTACACATAAAATCACTCTTAGAATATGCATGTTTCCACAGAGATATATATAAGATTTGCTTAAGAATTTTTAAAATTAATTCGTAAAATTTGGTGGTTTTCTGAATTTTTGGGATTCTGTATATAACACTTTTTCTATCATGGAAGTAACTGTCGCTTTTTCTTTCCCTCTGCTGACCTCTGATTCACTGATACACCTTCCCTCATAGCAATTTAAAGCACTGCCAACAAAAGATGCTTTGCCATGTGTTGGATCTGTCAAGCTTTTAACTAGTTTCTCCTCAGGTGTCCATTGAAGATGAAGCAGGTTTTGAACAAATGTGTCTCGAGGCCTGTTTGTTAGCTAATTTTTCATCTGAGTTTCCAGCTGCACCAGAAATCTGAGCAAGGAAAAAACAAGGTGATTTTCAAGACAAATTTTCACTGAAATAGAATAAGCAATGCAGTGTTTGCTATTTGTCTTTTGAGATAAATTACTTTGACCAGTTACCTTCACCTGTTGCTTTGTTATCTCTATGTTTGTTTAAGTCGCCAGCAGTAGAAAATTTGTCTGGAAATATAATCAGAGATCTTTTAAGCACATTTTTCTTGTTCTTCCTAGAAATTTAAGCCGAGACTGCTATTTCTGCAATAGGGAATTCTGATTTTGAAACAGTCTTAGGAAAAAAGTTATTCATAACATTGTCAGTGTTTAATAAACTTAGAAGTAGTTATGTTTCATTATGAGATAATAAAGTAATTAAATAATCTGTCTCCCATGCTGCCAGTGAGTGGTTGCACAAGAAGCTGCGGAGAGCATGACCAGCACAGGTGATCCAAACTGGCCAAAGAGACATTCCATACCACAGAACACCACACTGAGTACAGAAAGTGGGGGTCCTGGTTGCTGCCTGAGGACACTCTAGGCATCAGTTGGCAGATAGTGAGCAATTGTATTGGGCATTAATTTGTCTTCTTGGGTTTTAAGTCCTCTCTTTTATATTTTTAGTTTTTTTACTTTTTCCAATTCTCCTCCCTATCCAGTGTTGGTTGGTGAAGGGAAAGGGAGGGAGTGAGTGAGTGGCTGCATGATAATTGATTTCCAGCTGCATCTTTAACTCCACATCTACTACTGCCTCCAGGTGCTGCTCTTTCTCAGTATTATCAAATCAACATTTTCTTACTGTGCCCATTAGACACTGTAAGAAAGAATTCTGGCTAAGGAATTCTGGAAAATCACCCACAAATGATTAAAGTCCAGGAAAGACTTGACACGAGGAGTTTAAGTGATAGGTGTTAAAACATTTACCTTTCTGCTTTGCAGTATTGTGAATATGGGTTTTCTTACATGCATCCTCAGACATGCGAGTTTTCTCTTGTTCTCTGAAAGTCTTCAGAGGTTTCATCTTTGCTGTTTATTATAATGTGGACATCTTTGAGTAGGGTTAGTCAATTAATTTGGCCTTCCTGTTCTTTCATCTCAGAATTCTAAAATGTCTAGTGGCTTTACCAAGAGTGAAGATATCTGGATTTTTTTCTTTTTTCATTTTAATGTTTAGCATATTATGTGAATATTAAGAATGTGTTGTTTAGTAACTGTCCTGTATCTAAAAGTTCTGATCACCTGTATTCCATAAGGTTATTGAGCATGTTGTTTTCTTCATGTTGTTACACTTCCATCAAAATCCCAAGTCTTAAAATAGCAAGATCTCGCTCTGTCCAGAACAGAATTTGGATATGTAGGAAATTTTTCACTGCTACTTCTCAAGCTGTATATAATCAGGACAGGTTTTTTTGGAGGATTTGTCTCCCAGGCTTCCTACAGCATATTTCACAAAGGCTGAAATTCGGCTTTGAAAGAAAACACTTACTTGCTTCTCAGACAAGCTAGCAGGTAACTTCTCCTAATGTTTTGACTTTAATAAGCTGTGTGCTTCATGTTCTTGTGAGTTTTGCTTTATTTTTTCAGAAAAAAACCAACCGAGTTTTTTTGTGCATCGAAAATTAAGTTAGAAAAGGAGAAGCAAATTGGTTTCAAGTACAGTGTATCACAAAGCTGTAAGGAAATATTTTTGCAGTTGGAGATCTTCTATTGTGAAGCAACAATTTCTCTTTTGAGGTCAAGAAATGTAAGAGAAAAGATCACATTAATCTAGCTTTTAGTGAAGTGAGACAGTTTCAGATTGAATTAATGTGTACACAGATAACGTAGCACACCTCCTTCTCAACAGATAATGAAAATTATTGAAAATAAGAAGAAATTTTAGAAGTAGTTCAGAAATGAATCGACTATTTAAGACTAAATATGTGCCTAGGTGCCTCTGCTAGGCAGGGAAATATATTTTTTGCCAGTTAAGAATAACTAACCGTTGCTTTTCTAATACTTCATAGCCTTTTGAATGGCTCAGATTATGGTTCAGAACATCCTAAATTAAAAATACTGGCAAAAGATATGCCTTACAGAACATTTACAGGTCTAAGGGTAATGATTACAGTGTGCTTTTTCTAGCTTTAAATATTGAGAATGAAAATCCCATATAAAGATAATAAAGGTTCTGTATCATTTTGAAGAGTGATGATTGTATAATCAATTAAATAAGAAGATGTTTGTAATAAATTTATTTAACAAACTGAGTGAAAAATAGTTTGAATTCTCCTGCATGATATATTTGTGCTTTCTCTGGACTTGCAAATGCTGGCAGTAAAATTCATTTACATGTAGGTGACAAATTATGTATTCCTGTTATTGATTTAATATTTATATCTTATTGTACAGTTCCTGATTCTTGCCTCTCTGATGGCTTCGATGGAAGCAAGGCTCTTTACTGCTGTTACTGTGTGTAACATACCTCCAAGCACAGGGCTGGGAGAAACTAGTGGTTTTCCAATGCCAGTCTGCTCTGCTATTCACTGAGTGCAAGCTGAAATGAATACACTTTTTGAGACTGTCACCTAGGGACCTTACACTGAAGATGTACTTTTACCTCTGTGTAAAGGTCCAACGGTATGCATTATAATTCCTAACAAATGTGTGCCACACATTTTTTGCTTTTTTTATTAATCTGATGATCTTGAAATATCAAAACCTCTTGCAGAGATGTCAAGAAATGTGTAAGTTAGAGTTTTCTAACCAATATTTCAGTAGATTTAATGGCACATATGATAACTTTTGAAAACTACGTGAACTCTATTTAAATTATATAAATCACATGCTAATATAAAAACATTTACTCAATTTTTTTTAATAATACAGCTACAATCCAATATATATCATGGAATAAGCCTCTTCCGAGTTGCAAAAAAACAGTATCACAGAAAATATGACAACATTAATTAACATTAAATAAATGTGTTTCTGCATTTAATCACTTTCCCTAATTTGGGGCCTAGACAAATTCAGCCTAGTAGCATACTCTCTCCATTCTGATTATATTCCTGTCATAAAAAACACATCAATACTTAAACAATTCATTAAAAAGAAAAAAAAAGCTCTGAAATCTAGACAGATATCCCTTCTTAATAGGTTTCTGATATTTGCCCAGGTGTAGCCAAGAAAGTACAGAGAGCCATTTAAAACTGGTCAAGTCCGTAAAGGAAGTTTTGGTGGGCTGACCTTGGCTTGCAGCCAGACACCCATCCAGCCATTCTTGTAGTCCTCCTCTTCACCAGACTGGTGGGTGAAAATAAGATGGAAAAGCCCACAGGTCAAAATAAGGACAGGGAGATCATTCACCAATTACCATCATGAACAAAACATACTCAACTTAGGAAAAATTATTTTATTGCCACTTAAAATAGAGTTGAATTGTGAGAAACAAAAAAAAAGATGAAAAACTGCTCCCTAACCCCCATTTGTCTCAGGCTGATGTTTGTGGCACTTCACCAGTAATAATGTGAAATATGAAAAGTTTTTCAAAGCTATTTTAACTCTACCTGTGTCCTGCCAATAACATGCTAATAAGAAAACTCATTCACTACTTCATTCCCAACTTCTGAAGGAACAGGGGTTGTGGTCAGCCCACAACAGCCCCCCTGCTGCCTCGTCCTCCTCACACTTGTTTACTACAGTTCACTATGTTTGGTCTATTTGTCTTGATTAACCAAGGACACTAGGAACAGATTGATCACGGTTGTACTTTAGGATAATGGATAACTGATAATCGGTATCTCATTTATTGCGCATGGTGGCATCCAGTAGTTCATCATACAAGTATTGGCTACAAATACCTCTTTAATGCTTTCTACTTTGTTTTGAAACAATTGGACTTAAAATCTTTTTTTGTGTTTCGATGACATTGTTCACACCAATAAAACTGTAAGTATATTGTTATTTGGCAAATACTTTATTTTCAAAGGTTTATAAGTTAGTCATTAACACAACATCTACGGAAATTTAGGATTCATACCTTGAATGTAGTAACAGAATATTTTTCTCAAGAAAAACGGCAACATGTTCATTAAAGATTTTGAAACCTGCTAAATAATTATTAAAATTTTATATGGTAAGATGCAAGACTGTGCCATATTATGAAGATAACAGAAAAAAGAGTTAAACATGCTTAACTTGAATTCCAAGAAATAATACCAACATGCAGTTACAAAACACGCATCTGGAATTCATTCTTTTTTCCCCTGACTTGCTCTATGGTTTTCTTACTGCACCAGGGACAGATCCTCAGCAGCTGTAAACTTCTTATCTCTGACTTCAAGAGATCTGTGAAAGCTCGTAGTAGTAAGGATATGCTGCTGCTCTGTTTCTACATATTTGCTGTGTTTTTCCTGATGTATTCCACAGTCTCACAGAGAATGGAGAGGAAATGCTAAGCCTTCCAGTTCACTTCAAACTAGAACTCCTGGCAGCATTCTTTTTTTAGAAATGCTTTCTCATTAAATAACCATGATGTATAGCTTCTAGCCCTTCAAACGTTTTTTTGTTTTTTACTATCACTGAGAAATAATCTGATATATTTTGTAACTCACATGTTGTGTAAACAGCACTAGGACACCAGTGACTCCTCAGGATGAGTCAGTTGTAAGCACAAGCTGAAACTCTCCATTGGGAATTTTAAAGGACACAATCTAGTCCTAGGAAAAAAAAATACTGGTTTTGTATGCCTTAATTCCAGGTTTCTTCTTTTTTTCCTGTTTTTTTTGAGAAACCTTATTTTTACAGCTTTGCTGTGTCCAGATACTGAAAAACAATTTCGCGTTTACTGACTCATGACAATGCCTATTAACTTCTGCACAATCTATGTCTGATCATAAAACTGGTTTATCAAACAACTGAAGAGGACTTTTGGGGTATCTATCTAGTCCTTAGTGGCTATTTGCCCCAATCACAGAGCCGCAGTACCAGATGACTTCTGTCAGGCCCTGCACAGGAGAGGTCCAGGTCAAGAATAGCAGGGGTGTTATAGATCAGGACTGAAATGCATTCACAGAGCTCTGCAGGGAAGTTTGTGTAGCATCTGCTAGTACCATGTCTGGCATCTTTAACCACTGCTATCAATCCCTTACTTGAACAAATACTGTAGAAATTCACTCCAAGCCTCAGAAAACTTCTATCAATCCACCAAAGAGAAGAGAAACTTAAAACCAACAACCAAGCTGAAGACCTAGATTTCACATACAAAAGCAGAGAGGCTAATGAAAACGAGGTAAAGAAAATAATCTATGCATTGAACATGCTGTCTATAGGTTTTGCAGTAGCAGTTTTTCCTCCCAGTGGTGGGTGGGGTTTGATTTAAAAAGTGAAACTAGGAGTTAAGGTGTAGAAAATGCAGATGTATTTTGCTTCTTCATTGATGTTTGCAGAAATAAGACTTGCAAATAAATTTTTAAGTAGTTTGCCTAGTATGTTTTATGTATCTTGGGCTCTTTTTTTTTTTTTTTTTTCTTAAATACAGTCCTTACTTTAAAATTCATTGAAAGATGAATTATTTGAGAGGATTACACAATATTATGGAAAGGAGTAAGATCTCAGGAAAAGATTGAAGTCATAGATGAGGAGAGCTACAGTACTGTTAGAGTGTAATATGCATCTTAATTGCTAAAACTACCTTGGAAAAGAAAGAGGTGAAGATAAAAATGTCTCTGTCTTTCTTCGTCCTCCTTGTAAACTGCACCAGGAGTATTGTGAGCTCTATTTTGCATTTCTGAACAGTGGCCAATATCCAGAATATGAAAGGAACATTGAAGATTGCAGTAGTGTAATAAGACAAGTAATTTTACACAACTTTCATGTTTTTATGTGATATGCATTTATATCTTCATGTCAATCAGTCATTGTAAACTGAAGTTCACTTCTGCTATCTTTTTTATACAGGTTTTTGATTTCTCACATTTATATGAATGGGGACACACATTTTCCATCTTAGTTACAGATAGCAGTGCATCTTAGAGGATTTTTTTCCTTTCTTTTAGAAAAAGTGAAGACTGAGGTAACAGACATGCTAGCGGGGGCAGAATTGAGAACTTGGGATTAAAATATGCCTAGACAGAATTATTTTGAAAGAGACACCACAATGTATATAAACTTCTTCATTCACACATGTAAACTAGTACAATAACAAAGAAATTTTGAAATGCTAGTAGCATGTGATGAAAGGTAACTACAACTAAAACTTAGTATAAAATATTTTAACGCGGCTCTCCGGCTGTGTCTCTCTCGCTCAGGAGCCAGGAGCGTGTGTTCTTCCCTGGCCGCTGCCGTGGGTGGCTGGATGCTGCTTCGATGGCAGGAGGGCGAGCGGGGACTCACACAGGGCCCGCTTCACCCACCGGTGGTAAAGGTGCAGGAGGAAGCAAAAGAGACGAGAGGGGCTCCTCAGGGTAGGAAGAAGGGGTTTATTCTGGGGTCCAGGAGCGGGGTTGAAGAGTGGGGAGCGAGGAGCCCAGAAGAGGGCATTACAAGGGGTTTTATATCCCTAAAGCGGGGCAGGGGGATACATTCAAATAACCCAATCCGGGCAGGGACAGGGGGCAGTACATAGGTGGGAGAAGGTACAAATAACCAATAACCACAGATTCTCTGGGACATAACCAAAGTTGGGGAAACTGAGGAGGAGAGAACAGGGAAAGGTATTCTGGGAGCTTCAGGGGTCTCTCACCCTAGGCAGAAGGGCAGGGAGATGTGGCAAGGTCCGACCAACATATCCTCCTTGTGAACTCTGCCACAGCCTGGTCAGGGAGTGCAGGCAGGCTGTGAACCACCACAACAATATTTCAGTTCTGTGGAATTACAAACTCTGATGATAAAAGAGAATATAGTTCTTCTTAACTTGCAATTTTCCTAGGCAGAAAATATTGAGTATGTTTGTATTTGTTTTTGTTTGTTATTTTTTCATAGATGTCTAATTTATTTTAATTGGAACGATCAGCTCTTTACGCTTAGTAGGGAAGGGGAGGCTTAATATTAATTCCAGACTTCTGAGAAAGTAAGTTCCACTTTCAGGTGCATCTTCAGAGTGCTACTTTGTGGTAGTATGTGTGAAAGTAACAGTTATGAATGCTGGGCCTGTGAGAGGCTTGTGCATTTATAAAAACCATTTATAACAGGCCTTATTAGCTCTTCAATATAGCAAACCTTTTGCTCAGAAAAAATTTAGATATTGCAAATAATTGCAACCCAGGTAGAAGAGGAAAATGGACTGGTGGCCTTGAAGACAATGCTCCAAGAGCTGAGGAAATACTCAGAGGTGCAAGATCAAGTGTGAAGTTACGTACGTTTTTGAGAATGCTTTGAACTGTTACCAGTAATTCCTGAAATTTACAGACAGGGACATGTAGATCCATCTATCTTTTTGCAATTCCCTGTGTTTTTCATTATGCTATTGTGAATGATTCTGGGACATTTCAAGTTGTTTTGTGTTAAAGGAAGAAGAGAAAATACCGTAGTGGGTGACTGCAGTGATTGCAAAAATATAAGTTACTGAGCTTTTTGACACATGCTTGATCAGTATGTTAGGAGAAGAATAACCAGTCTGGCTTTCACACTTAACTTGAAACTTGGAGATTTTTCCCTGAGTGTATTTTTCCACTGATGATGAGACATATTTCTAAATGTTTGCCTTGCTTTCTACACCATTTTTGTCTGAAAACAAATAGGAAAATACAGTAGTAGATAATGCAAGACACATGCAAAAACTCGGTAAACTCCCAGATGTGACACTATAGCTTCCCACCTTTACTAGTGTAAGTAAAGAAGTTTGTGCAGTTTAAAGGAAAGAACAGTTAGACAGAACTGTGCATAAGAACAAGGGAAAAGAGAAAATACAGACTGTGATTGTGGTGCAGAGGTTATGCGAGAGGAGTATCTGAGTATGGTGGCAGAATTTCATGAAATACCACTAAAAGTTCTAGGCTGCTTTGACAACTATGTAAAACATAACATGGGAACTCTATATGTAACTCTGAATGTGAAGACGTTCAAAAAAAGAAAAAGAGTAAGTGTATAACATTAAGAGTGACATTCTTACATTATGCTTCAGCCAAAGGACTGAAAAACCTCCAACCCAAACCCTGTAAATAACAGACTGTTTTTTCTCTGCCTTGCGTACTGTAGGCATGATTTTTTGAGTTTTCTTTCTTTTGGAAAGCATTGTAGTAATGGTCTGTGGCGGTGGCCCAGGCTTCCTTCTCATTCAAAGTGAATGAGATTGCCTGGAAGGACTATCCTCCCAGTGACAGTGACATTGAGGAGGAAGCTGAAGGTCACTCCGCCCACTGAGTGCCACTCCAAAGCACATCTCCGCCCTGGTTCCTCCCCTGTCTCCTCCCAAGTTCCACCCCCTATGAATATGTATCTACCCCTAGAAAGTTCTCGGTTCTGTGTACTCCCATTGGTTAACATGTTACTACCCTCCCTGATTGGTTCTATGTTATGATGTAATGCTCCCTGATTGGTTTGTGTGTTTCCACGCCTACCCTGAGAATGTATTTAAACCCATGCTTCCTGGGCTCTTCGCCTGGCCTCCCTCCTGTCCCTACGTTCGCCTGTCCTTTGGGGCAGGGAATAAAGGATTGGGATTTGCGACCAGTTGGAGAGTCCTCTCTCTGTTCTTCGTCTGCGCTTTTCCTGTCCCAACATCTGCTTGCCCGCCAGCTCCTCTGGGAGGCAGAAAGCTGAACCTCCACCGGAGCCTGAGGGTAAAGCCCCGGGGCCTGCGAACCCCCTCGGTTGCAGCGGCTTAGGAGGCTTCTTAATCGTCGCTCCCGGCTTGCCCACCGGGCTAAAAAGAGGCAAGCTCTGACCGGCGCGACAGCTGGTCCTCTGAAGAAGCGTTCTAAGTCGGTGGACTTTGCGCTTGGTTGGGACTCCAGCACCCCCGTGTTGTAGCACGCTGCTTTGTGCGCAGTGGTGCTCCTGGGGGCAACTCCGGCAACCTGTGGGAGGAACCACTGCAGATCGGACAGGCGCAGGACCTGCTTGGAGGATTTCCGTTCTCCAGGATCCAGTTGTGTGGATTTTTCGTGGATCCCGGACGTACTCAGAAGGTAAAAGGATTCTGGGGACCCTTTTTCTTTAGTTTCTCATTTTACCTCCTTGTAGGGTGAATTGTGGGTTGTGGACATTTTTCTTTCTGTGTTTAATTAACTATGGGTTCCAAACTGTCCGCGCCCCAGAGAGAGTTTTATTTCCAAGTTGTGGGCACCCTGGTGGGTGGGGAAAAACATTTTTCAAAAGGGAAAGTTAAGTGTTTGACACGTGGGGTTTTCGCTTCATTTCCTTCAGTCTCCCCAAGTTCTGTTCGTAATATTAATTTTTGGAACGGTGTGGGTGCGAAACTAACTTCTCTCCGTTCCTTGGGAGATTCAAAAGCAGCCGATCTTTTACCTGTTGTAATTTTAATTTGTGAAGTAATAACGGCTGCTCGGGGGAGAGAAGCAAAAACCCCAACGTCCTCAAAGTTAA
Source organism: Melanocharis versteri (assembly GCA_013397845.1). Taxonomy (NCBI): domain Eukaryota; kingdom Metazoa; phylum Chordata; class Aves; order Passeriformes; family Melanocharitidae; genus Melanocharis; species Melanocharis versteri. Next base: position 80,828 of record VZTG01003991.1, read on the forward strand.
ATCCTTACCTTCAATCCTCTTCCCACGCTCCTAATCCCTCTTCCCCTACGCTGGGGAAGGCTGGAGATGCAAACCGCCACACGGTGCAGGGCTGCTATCGTCTCCCTGGCTCTCCAGACCCCCCTCAGTACCCTTGCCGCGACGGGCGTCGCGAACCCGCCACGGACCCTTCCCTTATCCCTCTCTCCAATCCCTTTTCCCCAGTTTATGGCTCCTCATGTTCGCCACAAAATGGCGCCCCCGATCCTTTATCTCCTTCCCTGACCTTGTCCCAAGATGGTGGTCACCACATGGCGACCCCATCCCCCTCTCCTTTTCCCCACAATTCCTTGTGTTCCTGCTCCCGTTCTCTTCCTCCCAAGACCACTCCCCTTCCAGCGGTGGGCGTCCACTTTTCCACTGACTCCTCCCTTGTCCCGGACTCCTCCCATTGTCCTGCCCCTTCCTATCTTGACCACACCTACCCTCTTCCTACTTCCTGTTCCCACGGTGCCACATCCGGTTCCCACGCTCTCGGTACCGGATGTGATGTCGCTGGGGCCTGGAACCAGGAACAGGCCAGCGTTCCCTTTGCCGCTCCGGTAACATATAACCGGCAGGGCAACAACCCCTCGTGGCGGCCCTTTGAATCTAATACCCTACAACAGGTTTGCAAGGTTCAAAAGGAATATGGGAGGGAAAGTTCTTATTTTAAGAACTTCCTTTGAGCGACTTTAACTAACAATGTGATGGTTCCCAATGATATTAAGAATTTGTTTTCATGCTTATTAACACCATCTGAATTCCAAATCTGGAATTCCGATTGGAAAAGAGAATTGGTTGTTTTGCTCCCCATATTCCTTAGGGACTTTCCAAACTCGGGCCTCACCATCGACCACCATTGTGGTGAGAGGCAGGTGTCCAAACCTCAGGATCAAGCACGCCTGATCCCTGAGGAAGTTTTGAATGTTATTCGAGACACCGCGGAACGCATATTTTTACAACTACCCCCAAAATCCGGACCTTTAATTGAATATACACAAATTAAACAAGGGATCAATGAAACATTCATAGATTTCATTGATAGACTTAGGGTAGCGGTGGAGAAACAAATAGATGACCCACAAACCCGAGAGCGAATCTTAATATCGTTGGCAAAAGCAAATTCAAACGAAGCATGCAAACGGGTCATCTTGGCTTTGCCATTCGAACCACCACCTACCCTGACACAAATGATAAAAGCGTGTTCGCTTCAAATTTCAATTTCAAATTCGACTCCAAATTAAAATTCAAATTTAAAAAAAGGGGGAAATGTAGGTGGTTCAAGGGTGGAAGTGGGAGCAGCAGGGCAATCTGAGGTTGTCTGTTTCCGCTGCGGAAAAAAGGGACATGTTTCCAAAGTCTGCATGGCACCTTTTCCATCACGGCAACCCATTAATGAGACCATGTTTAAGTACACCACTGCAGATGCAACACCAAAGAAGGGAAACTGAGGAGTGAGCGCGTTCCACCTCCGCGCCCAGACAAAAGTGGAGTGCACCAACCCAAGAAATAGATCGCCGCGGACAACACTAAGGTGGTCCCAGCAGCGCTTTTGTCCAATGGTGACTTTGATAAAGACCTACCTTGATGGGCATCGGGACAGAGATTGAAAGTCGCCACCACACGATCTTACCAACTTACCTCCCATCGATGGACATTAATATCGGTGACTGTTATACCTCAGTCATGTTATATTCCAGATATGACTACCATATTTGTTGTGGGGGACACGCAGCAAACGCCACTGGGGATTGAAGTCTCTCCCAAATTGGTGGTAATCGATTTGGACGGAGGCTTCCTTCTCCTGGCATGGACGGTCTGCCCTCCCCTCTTCCTACCAAGTGGGCAAGTCATCGCCCAGGCCATACCGTTGCTGAGGCTTCTGCCAAGAGAAGGCGACCCTGTCAACGTCTCTTGGACAGAAGTCGTAGGAAGAGACAAGCCTCTGCTGGAGTGTCGGGTCCAGCAGGGAGCAGACAGATTTGTCATTAATGGGATGGTAGACACAGGCGCAGACGTGACGGTCATTCCGACTGAGAAGTGGCCGTCACACTGGGAGCGGCAAGTCAACGGCACAGTCTCCGGGATCGGGGGGACTCAATTGGCCACTCAATCTAAATTTCCTGTTCAAATTGAGGGACCCGATGGGAGGGTCGCGACACTTAAACCATTTGTATTAGATACCAAATTTACATTATGGGGAAGAGACGCCATGTCGCAGTGGGGCACTTCTATTAACATCAGCCCTGCTGAGCGGGGTTTTCCCGGGCGGCCACTGACGGGGAGTGCGGCGCCCAAAAACTGAATTGGAAACTGATTCACCAGTGTGGGTGGATCCGTGGCCGCTTCATAACGACAAATTGACCGCACTTCGCGCGCTCGTGAAGGAGCAACTTGAAAAAGGAAACATTGAGCCATCTAATAGTCCTTGGAATTCGCCTGTCTTTGTAATCCGTAAACCAGGCAAGGACAGATGGCGTCTCCTTCACGACCTGTGCCAAATAAATGAGGTAATTGAAGACACGGGTCCACTGCAGCCTGGGATGCCATCTCCAGCGCTGCTTCCCCGAAAGTGGAAGATTGCAGTCCTCGACATCAAGGATTGCTTCTTCCACATTCCCCTCCATCCTGAAGACATGCCCAGGTTTGCCTTCTCTGTTCCATCTATTAATAGAGAAGCTCCCATGGAGAGATACCATTGGCGAGTCCTCCCGCAAGGGATGAAAAACTCACCCACCATCTGCCAATGGTATGTCTCCAAAGTCCTATCGCCTGTCCGTGCCGTGGCACAAAGGGCAATCATCTTCCATTACATGGACGATGTCCTTGTTTGCTGCCCCTCACAAAAATATTTAGACTGGACTTTGCACAAAGTGGTTGAAGCTCTGGAGGGCCATGGCTTTGAGCTTCAACCTGACAAGATCCAAAAGCTTGAGCCGTGGAAATATCTTGGCCTCCGAATTCATGAGACAACTATCCAACCACAGCTTCTCTCTATTAATGACAACCCTAAGACCTTACAGGAATTACACCAACTTTGCGGCAGCCTGAATTGGATCCGACCATGGTTAGGTCTCACCACGGAAGACCTGGCCCCTCTTTTCAATTTATTGGGAGGAGGGAGAGACCTGACCTCACCAAGAACTCTGACGGATGAGGCACGCGAGGCGGTCAATAAAGCGGTGAAAACCATGAGCAATCGACAAGCGCACAGGTATGAGCCAAATTTGCCATTCAACTACATCATTCTGGGAAAAATGCCACACCTCCATGCCCTCATTTACCAATGGGATGGAGAGGCCAGGGATCCTCTCTTGATCATAGAGTGGATATTCCTGCCTCACAAGCCATCCAAAACAATAACCACGCCACAAGAGCGCATGGCACAACTCATCATCCGGGGACACGCACGGCTCCGCACGCTGGCGGGGTGCGATTTCACATCCATTGTCTTACCAATTGTTGCGGATCAATTGGAGTTTTTACTGCAAAGTAACATCAATTTACAATTTGCTTTAGATAGTTACCCAGGTCAAATCACCTGTCACAAGCCAAAACATCGGCTCTTTAATGAGACTTTCAAATTAATTCCTAAAGAGGTCCAAAGCAGAAAGCCCCTCAAGGATGCTCTGACCGTTTTCACAGACGGCTCAGGGAAATCCCACAGGTCAGTAGTGACTTGGAGGGATCCCGAGACACGGCGGTGGGAAGCCGATGTCGAGGTGATCGACGGATCACCTCAAGTTGCTGAGTTAGCGGCCGTCGTCAGGGCATTCAAGCGATTCCCAGGACCTCTCAATTTGGTAACGGATTTGGCATATGTAGCCTGGTAACAATGAGAGCAGAGGGGGCTCTCCTCAAAGAAGTGCAAAATCCAAAAATTTTTAACTTGCTCTCGCAATTAATTGAAGTTCTTTCCCACCGGGAGCAACCATATTTTATAATGCATGTGAGATCGCACACCGATCTTCCAGGATTCATTGCAGAGGGAAACCAGCGTGCTGACAAACTAGCAATGCCTACGGAATTGGCAAATCTACCCCAGGTGTTTGAGCAAGCAAAGGTGAGCCATGCGATGTTCCATCAGAATGTGCCGGCCTTGATCCGGATGTTCCATCTATCCCGGAGTCAGGCCAAGGCAATTGTGGCGACATGCCCTAGCTGCCAATCCCATCAACTACCATCCTTTGGCAGCGGGGTAAATCCTAGGGGCCTTAACAGCGGGGAGGTACGGCAAACGGACATCAGCATTTCCCAGAATTTGGCAGGCTCAAATATGTACATGTTTCTATTGACACCTTCTCTGGAGCGATTTACGCTTCAGCACATGCCGGTGAAAAAAAACTAGTGATGTATGCAAACACCTTATTCAAGCTTTCGCCACCTTGGGAATTCCAAAGGAGTTAAAAACGGACAACGGGCCCGCGTACACCTCACGTGAGTTTGCAGCGTTCTGCCAGGAGTGGGGGATCCTGCATCGGACTGGGATTCCACACTCCCCGACTGGACAAGCTATTATAGAGAGAGCCCACCAATCTCTCAAAAGAATGCTGCAGCGGCAAGACGGTACAGTCAAATCCAATTCACCTGTCATTCGGCTGTCAAAAGCACTGTTCACCTTGAACTTCTTAAATGGGACATTTGAAGACTTTGAACCTCCCATTTTCAGACACTTTAAAAACGACAGAAAACAGAAACTGAAAGAGCACCCACTGGTGCTTGTTAAAGACCCCAAAACCCAAACTGTAGAGGGCCCGTTTCAACTCATCACCTGGGGGAGGGGATACGCCAGTGTCTCTACTCCAGGAGGGCCAAAATGGATACCTGCGAAGTGGGTAAAACCCCACGCGCCGGTATCCACCGGAAGAGAATTGAAACCTGTTTTGTTTAGTTGGAAACGGAGACGAAAACGCCCCAGAATAGGAGAGTCTGGGAGTCCCTAAAAGTGTACCTATTTGTGTATATCCTAATTCTCATTTCCTTTCCTCCCTCAGAAATGGATCCCCATCCAATTACCCAGTTCCTGATGGTGGCCATTCTCCTGCACTTCGGTGGAACATGGATTGTCCCGCCGCCGGAACAAGGTGTCGGAGTGCAATTGGTTGAGAAAAATTTTTGTTGCTTGAATTTAACGTCCAAGGCACCTGACGTTCCGCAGTTAATTCAACAAGTGCAAGAGATGAGTCACCAGATTAAAGAAGGGACTGACAATTGGACTGTCAACTTGTTTTCTGAATGGGGCCTTTCTGGGTGGGATGTATTTGCTATAATTTTTTCTGAATTCGGGTACCATTCATGGGAATAGGGTTGAAATTCTTTCCTGTAAATAACAGGTTTGCCAACTTTGTTGACCTCAGTGGTATATAAATCAGTGTCCAAACAGATTGTACTAGTTTCCCTGAAGTGTTTTCAGGAGTTAAAAAACCCACCAAAAGTTATTTAGGAGTACTGACTTTTCATAATTTTAAACCTCAGAATTGTGTCTCTGAGAATGCAAATTATAAACTGGCCATTGAATTAACCTAAGAGAACAGATTTTAATGATTGGACATGGGATTGACAAGGCTTCAGGTTCTGAGAAATATAGGGAAAGCAAACCTTTAGTCAGCTTTCCGGTGAAACCGGAGCAGTTTATGAGTTACCTATCATGCGGTTGTTCGGAATTGCAAAGCACTGATTTTCATGACTTGGGTTTTCTTCTACTTCTAAGCAAGTAAATCTGCAGTACAGGGACAAATTCCAGGCCATTACTGTAATTTGCAAAGACGATCAGTTAACTACTCTTTCCATCTGCACCTTTGACTTCTTCACTTTAAAAAAAAATGAACCAATAGATATATTTGCATCTTCAATCTTTTAAAAATTTATTTCATAACTGGGAGAAAAAAATATAAATGTTACATACATTGCTAGATAGAATAACACTTGCAAACTCAGAATCTCTACGATCAGAAATCAATGTACAAAAGTCATGAAGAAGAGAAGTCTTAGGTAAGTAGTGTAATTAGATAAATGTTATTGGTAAAAATTCTGGGATCTTTGTGTGTAATGGACCAAAGAAATAAGAGCCTGGAGAGGAAATCTGGAACATGAAACCTGTGAGTTTAAATGAGGATATGGGACAAGATGAATGGGTGTAGGCTGAAGTTATTTGTGTGTTTTGGTTGTGCCTGTGCAAGTGGCTCTGAGTGTGCCATTAATACTTCCTGGTTCTGGCCCATGTTCATCCAGACTAATACAGAATCAGAATGCTTCTTGGCATGAATTTGGCCCGTGCCATCCACAGCCCTCCCCAGTGCCCTCCCTGGGTGTGAGTCGGCAGTTAAAATGCTCTCAATTACTAAAATACATAAGGCTGTGCTGCTTTGGCCCGCTCCTTCTGGCATGGCTCTACAATCATCTCAGCAGGCCTTCTACCATTCCCCAGGGCCTGCCAGATGCACATTTGGCATCATGCTCTACAAACACCATTCTTCTGAAGGGCTGTGATGTAATTTGTGAATTTTTCACAGTTGGAAAGCAAAAAGCAGAGTTGTGGTATTGAGGAGGCCAGGAGAAAATCACCCTCTTTATAGTCTGCAAAAAACTGAATTAGAAATGGAGTTCAGGTCTGGCTAGATCCTTCTTCTTCATCCATAACTGCCTATGCCAAGACTGGCTTGCCTCCCTTTCCAAGACTGATGATCAGACACTTCCACACAGTAAGGGCAGGCTACAAGTGTGCCTGCGCCTTTTAGAGGGGTTGGGATCTTCAACTGGGAGACCTTCCCAGACCCTGCCCTGGGGTATGGTTTAGGATGTTTTCTCCTCCAGAGGACTATGCCAGGCCATGGTATAGAAACTGAGAGAAGGCTTTATCCTTTCTTCTGCTTTTATCATTATTGTCATGTATTCTTGTGGCACAGTCTGTCTCTTTCACTCAGAGTAAAAATTTTGTTATTTACTCTTAAGTAGCTCTATTTAGGGATCTGATCAATGGAGACACTATCTGAGTTTCTGGAACAGCCAACACTATGGATTGTGATTTATGGGAGCAAGACGCTGTTAACAGAGCCTTAAATAAGTCTCACTTGGGGATTTTTGCATTGCTGACAGCATCAGATAAGAGAATTTCTTTCAGAAATGATCCACAGGACGGCCCCATCTCCTGGCTGGGTATGAAGGGCTTTTTCCTATTAAAGAGGATAGCAAAGGAGGCTTGAGAACACAAGGCATCTAATTGAAAATCAAGAGAAACAAGGCCTTGGCAAAGTTGTTACATTTTTGATGTATAGCAGCAGTATTTTATATGGCACACCCAACAGAAGTGACAAACCTTGATAAGGCGTGGCATAGGGCACATTATTACTTGCACTTAAGGTATACTGATGTGTGGCTTTTATGAAAAGCTGAGGGGAGTTTGACACATATGTGGTGCTGAAGAGATGTGTGTCTGAGTGTCCTAGTTTAAGCCAAGGACAGGATTAATTTTTCACTGCAGCGGAGAGGGGCTGGAGCCTGGAGCTGTACGGCGTGTCTAGGTTGTTTTTCCATACCACGTACATCATCTATTAGGTGTGGAAATAGGAAGTGGAAGAGGAGTCTCTTCTGGGAAGGGGGCATGGCTTCAGGTGGAAGAGAAAGGTGCTGCACAGTGGGTCTGGGGGCATTTTGTTTCTTTTCTGGGGGAGCGAGTGATGAATAGAGTGGTGCAGGGGTGCCAGTTGTGATCCTCTCACATCAATTCAGACTCAGTGAGCATTTTGCATGTGATCTCTCTCTTTTATATATTGTTGTTAGTAGTGTCATTGATGCTACTGCTCGGTTTCAGTAAACTGTTAATCCATAAATTCTGCCTTTTGTCTGTGTCACTGAGGGGGTGGGGGAAGGGGAGTGGCTGCATGGGGCTTAATTTCCAGCTTGGTTTGAACCACAACACTGAGTAAAAAGACTGAGGTGTATTTATCATAGATCTGTTTCCAACTGGATTTGTTATTTTGAGAAAGTTCAGTAGTGTAGATACGGGCTGTTCCACATTAGTAGGTCCTAGTGACCAGCAACTATTCCTTCTATGTATAATTAACAGCTGTAAGGACTGGGTTCTTTGTTCTTTTTCTGTCTTAGAAGTCAAGCTCACTGCTGGACTGCATTGTAAGAGTCTCTGTGCTGTTGTTTGTGTTTCTGGTAGAAGAACTCACCCAAAGTCTTCATAACTTTGCAGGGTGCAGCAGACTGTGATGACCATTGTGGCACTGGGGTAGCGGTGTCTGTCCCTCGTACCTACCACTTGGTGTTCTTTTGTGGTTCTTTGTTGGTTAAGCTGGTTGCATTTACCGTATCATGTAGGGGGTTATAGATGCCAGGGCAGTAAGAACTGAGGCCCAGTGTTTGCCACTAATGCAACATGGATAAATGTGCTGCTGGGAGGTCAGAGACAGACTAGGGACTTTATTTGACATAGATTCTTTAAACAGTTTCTTGGCAGGGGTTACAGCAGTATGTTTGAGACAGGCAAGTCAGAAGCAGAATGTATGATGAAGGGGGAGTGATGGTGAGATGCAGAATCATAGCTTATTGCTGGACTTCAGAAAACTGATGAAATTAAGTATGAATCCAACCCAAAAGAGCTCCGAGGCAAAGAAAAAGAAGGACTTCCATTTTGTGTACCTGTTTGTTGTCTACAGAGTAGATTTGGATCATAAGACAATCAAACAGCCTGCAGGATTTTCTGATTCACGATAACATAGAACAAATTGCCAACCTTTTTTTCTTTTTTTTTTCTATTTAATTGTTCATAGTAGGTAATACTTGTTGAGCAAACAATGTCTAGTGAAACTTTCCACATGCATATTTGTAGTAACCTGCTTAATTCAGATGCCCAGTGATTTAGAAAACAGTTATTTTTCCATCGACCCAAACTGTATAAATCTGTAAATCAGTGATTTCTAAAGTTGTGACCATATTTAGACAAAGCAATAGACAAATTAAGACAGGTGTATTACTTGACGTCATTAATGATAAAGACATAAGTTTCATAGGTAATACAACTGAAAATGAGGATTAGTGCTTAAGCTAGCAAATAGTTGAAGAATTACTTTAAAGAATAGAGACATGATAGTGTTTAACATGGAATAGTAGTAATGAGGTTAAGGTGACTAAGGATGGTGAGGCACGGTAACAGGTTGCCTGAAGAAGCTGTGGATGCCCCATCCCTGGAAGTGTTCCAGGCCAGGTCAGATGGGGCTTTGGTCATCCTGCTCTAGTGGCTGGGTGATTGGGACTAGAGGATCTTTAAGGTTCCTTTCAACCCAAACCATTCTATGATTTTATAATTAAGTGCTGGCAGTTTTTATATATTAAAAATCAGGGAATGCGTATTAATGTCCTGGCTAGATTTCTTAAAATATTTAATAGATGGTAATATTGATTTATATTTTACCTAAGAAAATAATTCAGGAAGTTTAATATGTGAATATACACTTACAAATCTAGCAAATGAGTCTATGTGGGCACCTATTCATTGTTTATCTAACATCTGTCTATATTCCAAGTAAAAGTACAGTTTCTAGGGGGCTATCCATTGCTACCTAGCTGTTTCCCACAAATATTTGTCTTTTTTTAGTCTTTGAAGCCCAAATTGTATTCTCAAAGACAAGAAGTCTTATTTATTTCAAGATTATACAAACAGAAATGGATCCCAACACAAGAGTTAGGAGATAAATCTGCAAACTGTTCTAGTAGTTAGTGAAGAGTGTATCTACTGGATTTGCCAGTGTCACTAGTTTAGGAGTGGCTACAAGCACACCGGAATATGAAGTGAAATTAAAAGTCATTCTGAAAAACTGAGCTCTTCCCTCAAGGGGTCAAGAAGAAACCTTAACGATCAGGAAAAGACTGAACAGCTTGAAAATTTTAGCTTAGAGACAAGTAGAATGGTGAATATGGGCTGACAGTCTTCAAATATTGTAAAGGCTCCTGCCAGGGAGTAATGTGTTCTTCTTTTTGATGAGATTGAACAACAGGAATTAAGACTTTATTAGAAGACTTACAAGTGGGATTTTTTTTTCCAACAATAAAAATCTGTAAGGATAAATCTGTAAAGATCAAATAGAAAGATCCCACAGTGATGAAGTTATGGGATATCCTGTATTAATGCAGTCTTAATATTGTGATTTTGAGTGGAGTGTTCCCTGATGTAAATGGCAATTACTTATTCTCCCCTATCATGATCTGTGAAGAAGCGAACACTGAGTAGTGAAATCTTCTCCTACTTGCGTTCTCCACACCTCTTTCAGCTTATCTGTCAGCTGTATTGCCGGTTCACTTGGCATTCTTCTGCGTACTTCAGGGAGAAGCTGTGATGAAATATAAGGAAACATTCCTTTAGCTGATATAATTAATTATGTGTAGTATATTTGAAAGCATGTACAGAGATAAAATGACAAGCTAATTTTAAGAATTGTATTGTCACCTCCAGGTACTTGGTTTTGGCAGTGAAAATTCTTCTCTTTCAAAGCCTGTGAACCTTCAGAGCCATTAATTCCTGAAGCAGTTATACAGACCTCAGTGAGGTTTAGGAATTATATTAGATTCTTCTTTTTGTTAAAGTAGCAGGGAAGGTAATCCAGTCTTTCAGATAAGTATGTGGTTTGATTGCCTTGAAAATGTCTGGGGCGATGCGTCTATGTGTTTAGTTTTCTTGTCGTCTTGTGTTTATTGAAGGTGCTCAGAGGGGGTTGCTCTAGGGTAAAACACCAGATGTGCTGAATTTCTGTTACTTTCTTGCAACTTGCCATCATGAAAATGGATATCCTTTTGTTTAGTGTGTGAATATTTTCACCTCCACTTGACATGTTGTCTTTTTTACTGCAGTCATTTTGTTACCTATCACAAGTGAGATTTTTCCCACTTCTGGTTCTTCACTATCCATATCATAGGGAAGAGGATGGCATTTTCTCTGATATTCACCAGAATATCCATTCTGAACTTCTTAGATTTCTCAGGGACATTCCAACCTCAGGGAATTAAACAAAAGAAAAGAGAAATCTCTGGATGTTCAGTGAGCCATGTGTCATAAATCGATTTGCAATGCAAAAAGTCAGTGTAGTTGAAGTTGGAGACATGTAAGATGTATCTCTTACATGGTGAGATACTTTCTGGCTGTGAAAGTAGTTTGAAAAGCACATAGAAATTGTCAGCTACTCTTAGAGGGAAACTACTACAGCAAGAAATTAATTCAGAGAATGCTTCTCCTGAGCATGTCAGAAGTATATTGTCCTGACTTTCAGTACTTCTCCCTTCTTCTTGGATTAGTTCCCTCACCCCTTAATATTGTAAACATATTCTTATTAATACCTTGAATTTCAATAGTGTGCAATAAGGTAAACTGCAAGAGTGTGCCTGGCAGAAATGTGTTTTGAATGTGTGTCTGTCAATAAAGTGGATCTATCCTAGTGCACTATTAATGAATTTAGGAAAGAAAGAAGGAAAAATGCAGCCATTATGCACATATATACTGGAACTAAGTATCAAGAGGCTAAGTGCTAATGCTGTTACAATAAATAACTAAAAATAAACCTAGAAATTATCAGGATTACCAACAAATAAGGATGCAGAGGCTTCTTTTTCATGGCTAGCCTAAAATGCAACTAGTAATTCATTGTCTTTCAGTCAAGCACCAGTTTCTTCTAAATCTTTGCCCAGGCTTACTGTCTCAGACATATGACAAGAGCCCAAATTTCAGCCTGTATTTCAGTCTAAGGATGTGTGGAGAGTTAGCTCTGGCTAAGAGCCATGCACCCAACCTCTCTCTCATTTTCCCATCTGTGAGATGGGAGGAGAAACTAGGATGAGAAAAATTACAAATTGAGATAAAGACAGAAAGATCATTTAACAATTATTGGCTCAGGCAAACTGGACTTGGCTTGGAAAGAATTACTTCAGTGTACTCATAATTCAGTAGATTAAGGTAGTAGGAAACAAGAAGACAAATTTTAACATATTGCATCCCCCTTTTTGCACATTCAACTTCACTCCTTCACTCCCAACACCTTTACCCATCTCCTCTCATGGCACAGGAGAGGGGATTGAGGATGAGGATGGGGCTGTATTCTGTACTTGGCAGTTTCTCTCTGCTGCTGCTCCTCATACATTTTCCCTGCTCCAGGGTGGGTTAGTTCAGGAAACAAATCTATTCAACCATTTTCTGCTCCATGAGCTGTGGGAAAATCTCATCTCTGTGATGGAGTACCTCCTCCCTTTCTTTCTTCTCTGACATGCTGTTTCTAGCTTTTTCCTCCTCTGCCTGTCCTTGATCTTTTCCTCTGTCTTAAAAACACTTTCACCGAGGCACCACCATCTTGGCCCTGCGGTGAATGTATTGCAGCCAGCTGGAACTGGCTGTGTCCAGCACAGAGCAGTCCCAGCCTCTTCCCACAGAGGCTACCTCTGCAGCACCATCCCTTGCCAGTACCAAAACCTTGCTGTTTATGCCTAATGTAGGATGTAATGGTCTTTTTTGTTTGTCTGAGTAGCTGTACACATGCAATGAAAATCAAAATTTTTCTTATGATACAAATTTCAGCCTTTAGTACTGAATATAATTAAGGATTTTAGAGCAACCAACCTATCACCCCAGAATGAATCCTTGCTTTTCTGTTCCACTTGTTCTTATTTGTGCAGTTGGCCGAGTGCAAGGTGTTCTCCCAGAGTGTGCAAGTCTCCCAAGGGTTTTCTCATCTGCTCCTTAGAAAGCCACCACTACAAAACTGCCTGGTGATTTCTCAGGCAGTGCAAGACTGCATGTCTTTCGTACTGGATGAATCAAAGGTATGGATGGAAACATATTATTGATTAGCTAACCTCCCTGTGCTTAGCTTCTGCTCTTGGCCTGTGTGTTAACCACTTCCGCAATGCTGAAACTGGTTTGTAGACAGCTACCCTTATGTTGTCACTGTTAAGAAAAAAAAAAAGGTGAAAATACCTCAGCTCAATTCTTGGAGTTGCATCACCAGCTTTTTCTACAGGTATGTGGGTAAGCAGCAGGATGTTTTTCTGCAGTGTTGACAGGTACCACTGCTGCATTATGCCCAGATTCTTCCCATGATGGGAACCTTCCTCAGTGGAATACGGCTGCAGCAAATGTGCCAGTGCTTCAGGTTAGTGGAGCACCACATGTTCATACGTTAACTGAGTGTTGGTGCCCTTGTTTAGTCTAGCACAACTGAATCTCAACACACTGTAAGCATAGCACACAGCATCAATCTATGTCAGATCATTCTCTGATCAATTCAAATAGAAGTTGTCAAAGCCTCTGACATATGATTTGCTTTTTTTATGTGTTCAATTCTTGATGGAAAATGGTACCATGCAGAGTCCAGGAGCCATTTGAACTACTGAGCCTTATGCTATATCTTTTTCTTCTTATGAAAGAAAACAAAAGGCTTTTTTTCTACCTGTAGGTTGCAGTAGTACTGTAAATCACATTCCTGTAATGATGACAGCAAACACCCCTTCAAAGAAGTAATTTGAAATATTTCTGTTAAAAAAGAGTTGTGCCTTATATACCCTAAGTGAAGAAAGCTGAGTAGTATCTAACAGCTTGCAGTATTTTTAAAACCTGTCTCTTTTTTTCTTTTCATCTTTTTTTTCCCCAGCAGAACTACAATAAAACATACATGTGAACTGTGTATAAATCGTGCAGAATTTGACTTGAGGTAAATTGGCCTAGCACAATGGAGGTATATTTGAATGTCATTTCTTTCAGGAATGACTCATCAGAAAGACATTAAACTTAGAAGGGTTTTGAAAAAGAATATATAATATGACAATCAATAAAAATGTAGTTTCAAGGATATGGAATGGTAAGTGAGACTGGACTGAGAATTCTGGATTCAGTCTTTTTGTGCTGCTCAAAGACGGAGAGAGAAGCATACCACAGCTGTGAGTTATTACTGTTATTATCCATTCAGTGTTTGAAAGCAATGGAGTGATAGACGTATAGGTGATGAAGCTTCAATTTGTTTGAAGATGTGATGGATGGGAAGGATAGAGAGAGTGAGAACAAGGCAGTAAATATTATGTCATTCTTAACCAAAGGACTTAGCCTGTCTCTGTCTTGTCATTACCTTGCCATTACCTGGGTCATGGTGGGCTTTCTGCAGATATTAGCTGCTGGAGTTAGTTGTTAAGCTCAACAGTGGTACCCATGCTAAACAAAAGGGTTAGACATCTTGGAATTCTGATTTTGTCAGCTGAAGTGAATTCAAATTGTGTTGTGGAGTAGAGTGATTATTCTTAATAATAAGCTGCATCACAAATTCCCACATAATGCGTAATTTATTAGGTACATAGTCCTCTGTAAACAGTCATTATCTAACGGCACAAAACTCTACAAGAGCTATATTTGGCACCACTTACTTAGATGATTTGGTGGTTTAAAATTTTACTAATGTATGCTGCCGTGTTGATTGGATGCTGCTGATAAGGCCAAGAAACTATCAATATATATTGAAGAGTGACCGTAAGTAAACTAATAATGGTAACTGGATCTGTCACTTAGCAAGGAAAACCAATAAGTTCTTTTGACTGATTTAAAGGTACAATCAACCTGTTGATGAACGTTTTTGAATTGAGCTAATTTATGCAAAATAGACTGATCACAAATGCAGCAAATGTGGGAGATGGAATGATTTGTGTACAATGTGTTGTCATTGAAAAATGTTATTTCCTAAAATATTGGCTGAACTGTACAGCTCGTTAATTTCTAAAAAGCTGCTGTGGAAATAAATAACTGTATTAGGATAAGTATAAGACATCAACACCAGGATGTAAACCCTCCCAGTGGAGTTTGATGTGTAGAATGTCAAGGGTCTTGTTCTTCTCCTTCTGCTAATAAAGAGGAAGATTCATCCACCTTTTAGAAAACTACTAACTTTACTATAATCCCCTTGGATAAGGATAATATTTTCATTAACTATTGCAGTATCTTTAGAGAGCCACTAATACCATTGAATATATACAGCAATTCAATGCAATAACATTAAGTTACTGTGCCACAGTGGTGAAAGAAAACAGTTATAGGTATTCTGTTTACTCCATTTTCCCAAAATTCTGTATCTGGATTGCATGCCCATTCAGGAAAAATGCCTCAAAAGGTAAGATACTAAGATGGTAAAGGGAAAAAAGCAGAAAAAAGGCTTATTCTCTCAGTCTTCAGTGTCCTCATTCTTTGAGTCCTTATCACCTTTTTATCACAGCTGCTTAGCTTTAAAGGGGAAGCCTGATCACCAAAAGACATGACATGCTTTTTATTTTGAAATAGTCTCTGCAGTTTAGACACTGGAACATTGAACTGGGAACTTTGCATTCATTAAGCATTAGATTCTATCTATCACCTAAAAATCAGCTGACTGTTAGGTGTGGGCATATTTTATTGTCTATGTTTTCTGTGAATATGTTTCTTATTTAGCTGTTGAAGCTCCAGAAGAACAGAATGGAATTGTTTCAGCTGAGAGAACCTCCATCTAGATTTACAGGAAAATTTCTGTTAACACAGCTTTGCATCACAGAACTTTGCTTTTAAAAGAATTTTTGCTTTTCTGCTTTGCTTTTTGAAGCATTTTAAAGTATGACAGCAGTGGCCCCGACTAAGAGATAGTAGAGGGGAATTGTATTTAGGATTTCTGGGAATCTTGTTTCTTATTTCATGGCTGTTTTGAGTGACTCTCAACAGCTAATGGCATTATTGGGGAATTTGTCTGAGGACATTTAGAATTATTTGCAGTGTGGTTTATTGTGAAGTTGTAGCCATTTCTTTATTAATAGGAAGTTAACAGAAAGTCTGTGATTTATATCTGCTTAATTCTACTTATGCTAATAAAGTGGGAGCCCTCACACATTTGCACTTTCACTGGTTTTGCTGGCAAGGAAATGGTGTTGCATAGCTGTTGGCTGGTGTATAGCTGTTGATCCATGGACTGAGGTAAGACTAGGCTAATGTGGCACTGACTTGAAAAGGAACTACCAGTCTTTTTACCAATAATGTTCAATATAAATAAAAAGGACTGAAATGAATTTCATTGCTACTGATGTTAACAATGCAGATCAAGACTGAAGATAACTCCTTCCTGAGAATGATGACTTTTACTCTGTAAAATGCTCTGTAAAAATAGAGACCAATAGTGTACTGACTAAATGCACACCTGAAATTGTGTGTGTATATGTGATATCACACTTGTGGTTTCTGTGTTAAATGCATTTGGGGTAGAGTAAACTTTCAAGAATGATACATTTTTCTCTGTTTATAGGTTTTTGCTCTCTCCGAGAGTTCCGTTGTGTAAAAACTGGCACACTTTACTGCACATCTAACAACACCTTACTGAGATGAAAACACAAGTTTTACGTCTAGAACATATATTTAAATGCCATCTAATTCATCTCTTCCCTCCATACGTTGGTTTTAAAATAATCTTCAGTGACTTCTGATTTTAAAGGTAGAAGTAGTGATGGAGAGTCAATTCTTGCTGTGATATTTTTGTCCTTCAAAATTGTCTGTCTCAACAGAAAGAAGCTTTTCCTGATACTACTTTCAAATATGTACACTGGCAAACCTTGAAAAAAATCTCATAGAGCTTATCTCATCTTTAGGCTTTCAGAATTTCACTAGGATGCATTTTCTTGTAATTAAATGCTTGACACCTGATGCTCTCTAGTTATACCTGTTGGCTTATTTCCAAGTCTTTCCTTATGCTCAAGTTTGCCACCTTCAGATGCATTATAGATAATTGATTCATTTAGATTCAATGGCACCAGCCTTTCTGGACCTGGTCCGGGGGAGACATTTGCAGAAATTTTGAACAGTGGTCTGTTTTGCAAATTTTACATACTTCGATACTTAAATTGAGTAAATGAGTTGGCAGAAGTGCCCTCCTTTCCACTACCTTCATAATTTTTTTAGGTAAATGGTCTGAAATACATCAGAGAAGAACTAGACACAGTCAGCACAATGGGAAAACGTCTTATTCCATCAGGAGTGGCATACATTTGCAGACCTTGGCAAGCAATGACCCTAATTCATATACATGACTGTTTTTATTGGAAGGGTCTTTCAAAATATAAATCTTAAGAAGACATTTGTAGACACCTGCTACATGTGCATCAGTGGTGACAGAGCTAGTGTTTACTGTGATCTTCTGTGTGTTTACAGCTTTAAGCAAAAGGATGTATTGGCAATTTGATTTTCTGCATAATGGGAAGACAATGCAAAACACAAAGCTGGGATATTGTGGTAGGAATGCTCGATGCCATGAAAGCTATTGACTTTTCCCACCTGGCTTGCAGGCTTTTGGAGACAAATAAAATACGTGCCATATTGTAAAATGTGGGCTTAATGAACACACAGGCATTATGTTGTAACTAATATAAAAATAGATGTAAGGACAAGCTACTTAAGAACATATCACAATGTTTTGTTTGTTAGTAACTGATTTGCCTTTGGCAATGTTATGAAGAAGAATGTAGACATTTAATTTCCAGTCCAAGAACAAATAGAAGATGTTCTTAATGTGCACTTGTGTTTAGTTTAAATAACAATGTCAATATTTTTGTTTAAAGAAAATGTTGGCATTTTTTGGTTTTGATTTTTTTTTTTCCCTTGTGGATTTCACTAAAGAATTTAGTGTTCTTTATTTGACTTTGACTTTCTAAAGACTTCTATAGAAGCATTTCTTTCAGATCTCAACTGCACAGTTGTTTCAGGAATATTTTGCAAAATATAAGAAAAAAATAGAGAAAATAAAAAATGAAATCCTTCATTAAAGTGCTAATGAAATTAGTTAAGGACCTTATATAACCTTGAATTAATATGGAATTAAACCTCAATCCCACAAGGCCTTGAGAACATGAATAATATCACAGGTCATCCAAATTACTGTAAATTTCATTGTTTATCATGGAAATTCCATGGAGAATAAACCAAATCTCTTCTGCTTTTGATGATGAAACACAGAGGAGGAAAAATGGTGTTCAGGATAGGTCACAGGGCCAGTAGCCAGAAGGTAATCATTTTCTCCTTTGATTTGAACTTGATTTAGAATCTGGAAAACGTATGTTGCTTAAACAATAGAAAAACCCAACATGTCAAGTTGCCTATTTTTTTTCCTTTGCCAACTGTTTTGTACTAAGCAAGTGCATCAGTGGCACTGTTTTCTGTAAAAATATTTCAGAATGTTGTCATGAATCCACCAGAATCCTTAGTTTTGTAAATCCTGAGAGAAAGGTTGGATGCACCTTGTGTCAGAGAATATAGTCCTGAAGCTTCTTATTAGCAGTCACTGCCTGTGAGCTATCAAGACTCTGAGAACATAACAATTAACAATTTCTGTTTCCTCTTTACTAAGCCATGTAAACAAATTATGTAGTGTCAAACTACTGCATGCCCAGTGAAGTACAGGTCACTCTTCCCTGATGAAGTGGGAATGATGTGAAACCATTTACAGTGGTAGTAGAACACTGCCAGTATCTTCCTGATCTGAAAGTGAATTTTTGTTAAATTTCATGTTAGCCACATGAAGTGCTTGTATTCTGTCTAAATATCATTCAGCAGACACGTTTTTATATGCAGCCACTGTCTTTCATTCAGGCCTCTGCCACATAAAAATGTGAGGTCCATGCAGAGTCTGAATGAGAGGGGCTGGCATAAAAATCTGAACAAATACAATATGCATTGCCCCAACAAAATGTCTAAGCCTATGTCCTGATCTGCTTAGACTGTCTATAAGCAGTCAAGCAGCTCCTCTCATAAATAATGGCAATTCCTTAGCACATTTTTGGTATACAATTAAAACACACTTTTTGTAATAGTAATATAATGCAATATGTATCATCTGTAGCAATAGAGTTAAAAAAGATCACTGTATTAATAACTTAAATTGACATTTTGAAAGGTTAACACAAGAGCTGCTTTGCTGCCTGTGATCAATAAAAAAAAGATTTCAAGTAATTAAAATCTCCGATGTGGACATTCCTTATTTGGTGCCTGTCAGAAAAGACAAAACAGAGTTGCATTAGACAGGAGATAAATATAGATAAAACAAGCCCTGCTCCTAGAAGTTCTTATCTGCATGAGGAATTATTGGTGCACAAGTCTTTCCTGGTAAATGAATTAAGAAAAAAGTATTGCTGTGAATTCACAAGTTCGTAAGGGAAGAGAGAAACGGGATACAGGACACTATTTTCACATGAACAATAGATGAGAAAGAGCTGTTAGGTAATACTAGATGTTGTACATGTCTGATACCTAGATACAACAGTTGTATGTATGTAAAAATATTCTAAATATGCATAGATTCATGTTATTTATGCTTATAGAAACAGATGCTTATAGATTCTTAAATGTCCTCATTATAAAAAAAAGGAAGAAAAGGAGCTTTTAAACACAACCATTTGGGTTTTTTTGTGAATTTGTTGTAAAGATACACTTTCTTATATGTCCTGTTTGTTACTGATAAATGGCGATAAAAAATTTTGTTATTGGTACCCTAAACATGACAGGACGATAACCTGGGTATGGATATTTCTGTATAAAAAAATATTCTGTGTGATTAGTAGGAGAGAGTAGTCTCATTAAAAGGTTAAGGACTGTCATTGATGTGGCTCTAGAAAAAGGAGCAAGGAGGGTTGTTGGTTCAGGAGTGATACAGGCTCCTTAGGAATAAGAAGAGGAAAGTGAGGAGAATTATTTGCCCTTTATATGAGAGAGTAGCTGAACTGGAGGAAACGTCACATTTACAGACCCTGGTCATTTTGGGAGACTTCAACCACCCTGATATCTTTTGGAGGGACAAAACAAAAGGGTTCAAGCAGTCTTGGAGATTTTCTAGAGCATGTGGATGATGGGTGATTGAGGAGGAAGGCAGGGTGCTTTGCTGGTCCTGCTACTTATAAGCAAGGAAGAACTGGTCATAGATGAGAAAGTCAGGGGCAGCCTTGGCTAAAGCAGCCATAAGATTGTGGGTTCATGATCTTAAAAGGGGAAGGAAGGCACAAAGCCTAACAACAGCTCTGTATTTCAGGAGGGCAGATTTTGGCCTCTTCAGGGATATGCCTGGAAGAATCCCATGGGATACATCCTTGGAGACGATGAGTCCAGAAGAGCTGCAGGCCAGTCCTGCACCTCCAGTCCTTGAGAAGATGACGAAGAAAATTTCTTCTTAAACCATTTGCATGGTGATAATACTGAGTGAAAGCAAAGATATAGTGCTGTGAGGCACCTCTAAACAACATGATTAGTATGATTTATTTCCCTCCCCTCCCCATCAGAGCCTTACACGCAGTGTCCTAATTGATTTTAATTTGGATGCTCTAGGACGCCTTCTAGAATGGAGAAGATGGTAGCACTGCTTGATTAAAACCTAGTGACCCTGTTAACCTTTGTCATCCCTGGCGCATAGCAGCTGCTCATTCACAGGTCAAGGGGAAAATTCTTTTTGTCCTCAATAGTAAACCTGTATTGTATCCTTTTTATGTTTTCCCCAGTCTTTCTATATGGCGTATATGTGTACATCTTGCAAAACTCCTTCTGCTATTTTCTTGTCTGCTCTGTGCTTCTGGTGAGCAACATATTTTTTCCCCCTGTCTAAGGACTGGAACATTTTTGCATTTGGGGGACATGGTGGGGAGAATTGAGGTTTTTAATATTATTCATATTAATGTAAGATAAATGTGACTCTGAAGATGTAGCTCTGAGTCAATTGTGACAAGTCCCTGTAAATTCTCACGCTTTTCTGGGAGAAGAATTAACAACGACAGTAGGTGTGACCACACTGTGATTTATGGTATTCGTTGTTATTTGTAGAAAGAGGGTCAAAAGGGAGACTTTGACCCTTTTGACTATGATCTTATTGTTGTCACAGGTGCTTCAGAGAGGTAGTAAAGAATGGAGAGGGACAAAAAATAATGCAGGTGTTATGTTCTTGAACCCTTGACTTTCAGTAGCTGCATTTTAAAAGCTGTCATTCCATTTTGCTGCTATGTCTGTGCGGCCTCTCCATTACATGTGCAAACACAATCTGATTAGTATTTTTTATAAGCTAGTCTTGTCTGCTTTTATTACAGACATCACCTTCAGACATGGGGCCACCACAGACATTAAATCAAGAATATTTAGCTATTATTTGTAATAAATGTCAGCAGGGCTGAATTGAAGACAGCAGGAAATGTTCAGGGCAGAAAACACACTGACATTCATTCATGCAAATTTGTACCACTAGTAGAATTAATCATAAAGAGGGAGGGTAGAACATACATTGCATTTATATTACTGTTTTGGCCAATTGTGATTCATCATGGGAATGAGGGCTATAATGGGTAAGCAGCGGCTTAGTGACAAAGAGTCACACACAGAGTATAATTAGGTTGACTATAACTTCCAAGATGTCTTTCTTTGAAAGACAGGTGTCTGCCAGCGATGGTGGGAACCTCCTTTGGAATGGAGAATATGACCCCCTTCCCTCCAAACTATTATAATTTTGAAATTAAGGGGCTTTCAGGCAAAGATATGGGAAAAGGATGCTGAAATGGGCTGCAGCAGGAACCGTGGAACAGCGGCTGGGATGGCAGAGTGGGCTCACCTGGGGGTAGCAAACAAGAGGTAGCAGAAACTCTGCGGCTGTAGCAGGGGCTGTGGGGTGTCCCAGCAGGCAGGAGGTGTGGGTTAGAGTGCAGCAAAAAAACCCCTGAGGCAGGGGCAGCTGGGCTCCTCCGCAACAGCTGCCACACGCAGCTGGGGAGACATGCCCTCTGGGAAGGAGGTAGGGGTTGGGGTCCTGGTCTTTTCCCTTGAGGCACCCGAACAGAGGGCAAGGGTCCTTTCCAGTAAGGCAAGGTGCCAATAAGGTCCCAGTTCAATGGCTGCTCTTACGAGCAAAGGGTCACCCACGGCAGGAGAAACAAGGCAGAGCTGGGTTATGGAGGTGGTGGCGAACTTCCCCCGCCAAAATCAGCAGCTCGACCATCCTCCTCCAAAGCCGAAAGAACAAGAAGAAAACTCGGAGCTGCACTCAACCCCTTCCCCCAGCCCAAATCTCACGGTATGTCTGCCCGTCCCAGAGAAACCCCCACTTAATCGGTGAGTATGAGCTGCATCCCTCCCCTGAGCTGTGACAACTTCTTTTGACTCTCTTAAGTGTCTGGTCGTTATTGTCTCCTAGCAATATATGGGAGGACGTTCCCTAAGAGAAAGAAAACAAAACGGAAAAAATCCTAACCTCAACACAAGACATTTAAAGACTCTTTAAGTTACAGTGGGTCAATGTAAAAGAACTGCAGCTCCTTAAATTTTATCAGATTTAAATCTCAAATTTCAATCAGATTTAAAAAAAATACTTGGGCAACTTTTTGTATTTTTTCTGTCTCTTTTCACAATGTGAAAAGATATGTTCTTAATACTATTTTGCTAGAAAGTTTTTGAAGGTAAAATACATAGAGCCTTTTTAACTTCAATATTGTATACTCTAGGAAACTCTATTCAAAATCTAAGATGAGAATTCTTGTATTTTAACAGGAACAGGTTTCTGTGACAGGTGTCTTACTGCAGCATGGAAATGTTCTGCTAGATTGTGGGTGGAGAGGTGTTAGGAAAGTTTGAGGTCCAGAAGTTGCTGGGAGGCCAGACTACCTTTCTCTGATTTTGAATCTGCAGCCTGCAAAGTGAACATGAACAGAAATTGCTTCAGGAGCCCAGCTATTTAGTACTATTAGACTAATGCCGGCTATGAATTGAATTCTGGTGACTAGTGAATTAAGCTCTTGAAATTTTGCTCATGAAAAATATAAACAAAGTGCTCCCTTCTCCCATACTATGCTTTGCAAATTCAAGTAGGGAAAACAAACTTAATTGCAAATATATGAAATACTTAGCATTGTAAAAGTGCAAAAGAATATGTATTTTAAGTAACTGTATTCCTTTGCACTCCTATAAAAATAAATGAAAACTAATGTTAGATCTAGGTATCACGAGACCAGGATCTGGTGGACAGCCTACTAGTATTTGATAGAAGTAAAAAAAAAAATTAAGCCTATTTAAATATATCCCGGTGCAATATTTGTGGGAAATTACACACTTGAATAATCACTAGAAAACCTGTAATTACTATTTTCTTGTATAAGATGTAGTCCTTTGCTTTAAGCCCTGAGGAATATTACAATGTGTATCTATAAGTGATAAAACTCAGAAGAAAAATATTGTATTTTAATATTTTTCAAATGTGAAAAACCAGAGGATGAAAACATAACTTTTTTATTTCCTTCTATTATCTGTGGTGGTGCACCATTCCCTAAGATGGTGTCCCTGCACCCTTCTCCTCCCCACAATCCATCATTCCCCGCCAAGCCTTCCCGCGCCCGGGAAATCTTCCCGCCTTCAGTTAACTGTCTGTTATTCTGTTCCCTGCCCTCAGATTGTGTCTATAGGTTGTTGCCATGTCTTCCCTCCTTTGTACCACCCCTTTGAGTTATCCCCATTGGTTATGTTGTGTGTGTCTCCACCCCCATGCTTCGGTATATATTATGTTGCAAAGCCCTGCTCTGGGCTCTTCGCCTCCCTGCCACAGAGGCTCTCCCTTCGCTGCCTCCCTGTCACCCTGGAGCCTCTGCACCCATAGAATAAACCCTCATGTCTCCCCCGAAGAGCCGCTTCTGCCTCTTTTGTCTCCTCCTCCGCCGCCGCCGCACCAACAACCGAGTCTGACCATCCAGAGGCCCTGCTCCAAAAGATCCCACTGCGGGCTGGGTGCCCTCCGACTCCCTGGGAGAAGCCCGGGGAAGTCAGGAGAAGAAACATCGCGCCCAGCGCGCCGCAACAAATGGTGGCCCGTACAGGGAGCAGTGGCTCTGCAAGCTTGGAAAGGCGAGGCTTTCTTCCGTCATTGAGCTCCGTGACCCTGACGAGTGCTCCGCTGAGATCCAGCTGGAGACCTGCCGGAGACTACGCGAGCTCCCACAGCCCAACTGTGAAGAAGGAGGAGGACTTCCCCCAGAGTTTTTAGTTTTGGAAGCCGCCCGGTCCTAGAGGTAAGCGGCACTGGTAAAGTTTGAGTACCGCCCAATCCCAAGGGTACTACCCTTGGGGTTGCATAGTTGGGTTGGCGGGGTGGGTAAGTCCTTGAGACATGCGGAGTAAAGCGGAGATAAGTCTCAAAGGTAATTCCCCCCCAAAAACCAGGGCGTACCTCCGGCCGTAACGGGGGGGCGGGCCTCCGGCCGTAACAGGAGGGGCAGCAAACTCGACCATTAAATCCAGTTGTTTGCGGTCTCGGGAGTCTGGCGGGCGACTCCAACCATTTTAGTTAAGTTTTTCCTTTGTTTCACCTGAGGGGAAGGTAGAGTCCGGGGTTGGGACCCGTCCCAATCCTTGCAGGAGCTTTCCAAGTTCAGAGTCCCTTGTTTCCCCATTATAATCTTTAGTTGCCCGTCTGTATGTTTCCTTTCGTGTAGGGGCACCTTAAAAACAATATTTAGTTATCCCTTTTGATCCTAAGTTAGAGTCCTACACTAGTAGGGTGCATTTTGTTTGTAATATATTTTGACCTTCCCTTCCCTTTTCCCACTTTCCTATCCCTTTTTCCCTGGAGGGAGGATGATAAGTGGCAGGTGTGGGTGGCGGTGAGGAGAATCTGATGGCCATAACCTGCTCGAAAATGAGTACAGGGTTGCTGCCGTTCTCCCCGACGGCCCTCCGATCCTCTTCCATTCTCTCCCCCTGCTGCTTCCAAACTCTCTCCCTTCCCTCTTGGCCCAGATTAGCCACCTGGTCCAAGCCTTTCCCCTAAACCCTCTTCCCGAACTTTCTTCTATGAGTAGCAAAAGTTCCCTTGTGTTTTAAGTTTGCTCTGTCCTTTTCTTTATATCGCAAAATGGCGTCCGCCTCGTGGACGTCGCCAAAATGGAGGCGGCCACGCGGCGGCCAGGCCGGTTCTCCCTTTTCTTTTACAGAATATCTGCAGCTGACGCAATGCTTCACTTCTTGCCTCCCTTCCCTAATTCCTACCCCTCCTTGAATAAAAGTGTTTTTCCCTTTT